>JAPTMU010000024.1:4311380-4331380 GCA_028583405.1 Pogonophryne albipinna | reverse complement strand
ATCCGTGTTCACCTTCGACCTGCCCACGCTCACACCTGAGATCCAGGTGAGAGGCTCCTCTGGTTACATAAACACCTGCTGTAGAGTGTTGGAGTTAATACAATATGTAATGCAGAGCCGAGGGAGGGGGTAGCATCCTTAAAACATCTATTCATGAGATATAACTCACAGGTTACAAAAGAAAACATAACTATTTTCTGCGTTGATGGTCATAAACTTACAAAAACAAATTGACAAGAAATATGATTTGTGTTAAAAAAACAAAACATAATGACAATTTAAAAAAAAATGGTTGTATTAATAATACATTTAAAATGTAATATTATGTCTCCGTGTGTGTTCAGAGTCAGATCTGCGACAGTGCTAAGCAGATTCTGGAGCTCAGCTTCGCCCCATTGGCTCACCCCGACCCCCCCTCCTCCCGCTCTGACTCCGCCCTCAGCGGGGGGGCGGGGCCATTTACCAGAAGTCCCATCCCCCCGCTGAGGGCGGAGTCACAGCGGGAGGCGGGGCGTCGCTCCGGACAAAAGGAAGGTTTCCGGAAGACGAACTCGGCGCCATCGCTTCACGGGAGCTCGAAGTGAGTCCGATATTTTCTATTTACTGTCAAAACACTGATATCAAACATAGGGATTTTAGCCTTTGCAAACCATTTACATGCACTAACATCTAGAGCAGGGGTTCCCAAAGTGTGGGAAGGTGAGCCTCCCCTCAGAGAACATAATCACAGCCGCGCCCCCCCTCCCAATTGTTATTGCTATTATTATTGTTGTTGTTGTTGCTATAATGCAGGGGTATTCAGTTGCATTTCAAAGAGGTCCAGGAAGAGAACATGTCATAAAATGCTCTGTTTTCGCTACCGTTCTCTTTTTTGATTGGCTGAGCGTCACCTCCTTAAAACATTAAACAATAGCTTTTTTAAACCTCTTTATTTTTAGGTTTTAAACATGTTGAGGTTAAGGATGGCAGCTTCCTCATACGTTGCACTCGGAGAGAAATAGTTGAGACGGAGATGTCTTTAGCAGCAGGGAGGAGCAACGCTTCACCAATGTTGTTTCTCTTTATTTTTTTCTGGCGGCTGCGCCTCCCTTGAAGCTCTCTGGCGCCCCCCAGGGGAACCCACTGTGAGATACACTAACACCTAGAGAACCCACTGTGAGATACACTAACACCTAGAGAACACACTGTGAGATACACTAACATCTAGAGAACCCACTGTGAGATACACTAACATCTAGAGAACCCACTGTGAGATACACTAACATCTAGGGAACACACTGTGAGATACACTAACATCTAGAGAACCCACTGTGAGATACACTAACATCTAGAGAACCCACTGTGAGATACACTAACATCTAGAGAACCCACTGTGAGATACACTAACACCTAGAGAACCCACTGTGAGATACACTAACACCTAGAGAACCCACTGTGAGATACACTAACATCTAGAGAACCCACTGTGAGATACACTAACACCTAGAGAACCCACTGTGAGATACACTAACACCTAGAGAACCCACTGTAAGATACACTAACATCTAGAGAACCCACTGTGAGATACACTAACATCTAGAGAACCCACTGTGAGATACACTAACATCTAGATAACCCACTGTGAGATACACTAACACCTAGAGAACCCACTGTGAGATACACTAACACCTAGAGAACCCACTGTGAGATACACTAACATCTAGATAACCCACTGTGAGATACACTAACATCTAGAGAACACACTGTGAGATACACTAACATCTAGAGAACCCACTGTGAGATACACTAACATCTAGAGAACCCACTGTGAGATACACTAACATCTAGAGAACCCACTGTGAGATACACTAACACCTAGAGAACCCACTGTGAGATACACTAACACCTAGAGAACCCACTGTGAGATACACTAACATCTAGAGAACCCACTGTGAGATACACTAACACCTAGAGAACCCACTGTGAGATACACTAACACCTAGAGAACCCACTGTAAGATACACTAACATCTAGAGAACCCACTGTGAGATACACTAACATCTAGAGAACCCACTGTGAGATACACTAACATCTAGAGAACCCACTGTGAGATACACTAACACCTAGAGAACCCACTGTGAGATACACTAACACCTAGAGAACCCACTGTGAGATACACTAACATCTAGATAACCCACTGTGAGATACACTAACATCTAGAGAACCCACTGTGAGATACACTAACACCTAGAGAACCCACTGTGAGATACACTAACACCTAGAGAACCCACTGTGAGATACACTAACATCTAGATAACCCACTGTGAGATACACTAACATCTAGAGAACCCACTGTGAGATACACTAACACCTAGAGAACCCACTGTGAGATACACTAACATCTAGAGAACCCACTGTGAGATACACTAACATCTAGAGAACCCACTGTAAGATACACTAACATCTAGAGAACTCACTGTAAGATACACTAACATCTAGAGAACCCACTGTGAGATACACTAACATCTAGAGCAGAGGTCTTCAACAGGGGGTCCGCGACCCCCAGGGGGTCCGCGGAGGTACTGCAGGGGGGTCGCGAAATCTTTGGTTGATTCGACATTTTTTTATATTTCTTAAAAAAAAAAAAATCCAATTTTTTTTTTCCCACAAATTGAAATGTCTTTAAATGCACATTAACATGAATCCAACATATTGTAGCAAACGGAGAAATGGAGGCAGAAGACGTTATCTTTCAGTCAGCAATGCACGCATTCAGCTACACACAGAAGCTATCTCAAGCTAGGCGCAGGTTCACTCACAGCAGGAGACTACCCCAGACCTGTCCCACCAGGCCTCCTGTACACAAAGGGGAGGACCCGCCCCTATCGCTGCTGTGCCAATCACGAGGCCGCATGACACACGCTGGCTCTGTCAGGTTCCCCGTGATTGGCCGAGAGCCTATTCAGTCCCCAGTTTACTAAGGACCCAGACACAGTCAAGGACGCACGCTGCCATATTTTTGAGAAGACCATACCTTTATATATATATATATATAAAAATGGATCGTTTTGTAACTCGACCAAAAAAATCCACCACCACAAGAGAGATACCATCCACCTCAGAAACCACCAGTGAACATGCAAGTGGCGAGGCGGTACCTGCTGCTGATGTAGCAGCTAATAAGGGTAAGCGTAAACGAGAGAAGACCCGAAAATATGCAGATAATTATCTGAAGTTTGGTTTTACCTTTAAGGAGACAGATGGCATTGCATTTCCAATGTGTGTCATTTGCTCTACTGTTCTTTCAAATGAATCTATGAAGCCATCAAAGCTGCAGCGTCACTTGGAGACAACACACAGCCACTTAAAAGACAAACCTGTTGAATACTTCCAAGCTAGCCTCAAATCCCTCCAAGGTCAACAAATATTGATCAGAAAATCAGCCAAAGTTGGTGAGCTAGCTTTGAAACGCTCTTATCAAATTGCTCTTCGGATTGCCCAGAAGAAACAGCCATACACACTTGCAGAGGATTTAATATTGCCTTCAGCAACCGATATGTGTAAAACAATGTATGGGAATGATATTGACATTAACAAACTGAAAACCATTCCAGTGTCGGACACAACCATAGCTCGCCGTATAGACGAGATGGCATCTGATGTGAGGGTGCAACTGATAGAGAAGCTGAGGTTGGCAGATGCATTTGCATTACAATTAGACGAGTCAACAGATGTGTCTAAGGACGCCCAGCTTCTGGCGTTTGTGCGCTTTGTCGATGATAAGGAAATGCAGGAGGAATTTTTGTTTTGTAAGTGCCTCCCTCAACGCACAACTAGTTCTGAAATCTTCAAAGTGATTGATATTTTTTTCAGAGAAAATGACATTCCGTGGACAAAATGTATGGCGCTGTGCACGGACGGTGCAAGAGCCATGGCTGGTTTAAAAAGTGGACTAATCGCGCTTGTAAGGGATGTGTCTCCGCAAGTGATTTGGACGCACTGCATGCTACACAGGGAGTCACTTGTTGCCAAAGATATGAGCGCTGAATTGGCAGATGTCATGGACTCGGTAGTGAAAGTAGTCAATCTAGTCAAGAAGAGCGCATTGAAAACACGTCTCTTCTCTAATCTCTGTGCTGCTGAGGGAGAAGAACACACTGCGCTACTGTACCATTCCGAGGTTCGATGGCTTTCACGTGGAACAGTGTTGTCACGTGTGTTGGAATTGCGCAAGTCTATTCGGGAGTTTTTACTTCTCCAAAAGCGCACAGAGCTGGCTGCACTTTTCAGTGACAATGTTTGGGTCACCAAACTTGCCTATCTTGCTGATGTTTTCGCTGAGCTGAACAAACTGAACAGTTCAATGCAAGGCCCCAATACACATGCCATTCATCTGTATGACAAAATGGAAGGCTTTCTAAAAAAAATCAAAAAATGGAGGGAGCGCATCGGGGAGGAAATATTTTCCATGTTTCCATCAGTGGATGAGCTGGGAGATTCTGCTGTGCTCTCGCGCCCCGTAACACACGCAATTCTTGAGCATTTGGAGGCGCTCGAGGGACAATTTGGGCACTACTTTTCTGAGGCTGACTCCTGGCGCAGGGACAAGACATGGATACTGTTTCCATTCACAGACAACGCAGCAGACGGCACACGCCTGACAGTGACAGAGGAGGATCAGCTAATCGAACTATCCACGGACAGTACGTTCAGACACATATATGACACAAAACCACTCACCCAGTTCTGGATCTCTTGCCAGAAAGACTTTCCGCAATTGGCAGGAAAAGCTATGATGAGCCTTTTGCCCTTTGCAACAACCTATCTTTGCGAAAGTGGATTTTCCTCACTCACTTACTTGAAAAACAAATACAGGTCAAGGCTGCAGCCTGAGGCTGATATGACCCTCTGCCTCACAACCTCCATCCGTCCAAGGTTAGATAAGCTGTGTGCTACTCATCAGGGTCAGACATCTCACTAATGTGGGAGTACGTGTGCCATCCACAGATGGTTTGAGGATTCACTGTCCCTTCTACATGTATGTTTAAAGTTAAAATCTGTGAATTATTTTAATAGCTCTGTGTTCCGTGCAAGATGTATGTTTATAAATGGCAGTGGCACGGCCACCCTGTACCTTGCACATGTTTAAAATAAAAACATAAATATATTAACCTGTGTATTATTTGAATAGCTTAGTATTGAATGTACAATAACAGAGTAACTATGTTTATACACGGCACTAGGCCCCGTTTAATATAAAACACAATTGTATGCCATACATATAGTAGGGGGGTCCCTGCTCCAGCTCTCCATCAGTTTGGGGGTCCCTGGCCTGAAAAACGTTGAAGACCCCTGATCTAGAGAACCCACTGTAAGATACACTAACATCTAGAGAACCCACTGTAAGATACACTAACATCTAGAGAACCCACTGTGAGATACACTAACATCTAGAGAACACACTGTGAGATACACTAACATCTAGAGAACCCACTGTGAGATATACTAACACCTAGAGAACCCACTGTGAGATACACTAACACCTAGAGAACCCACTGTGAGATACACTAACATCTAGAGAACCCACTGTGAGATACACTAACACCTAGAGAACCCACTGTGAGATACACTAACATCTAGAGAACCCACTGTGAGATACACTAACATCTAGAGAACCCACTGTGAGATACACTAACATCTAGAGAACCCACTGTAAGATACACTAACACCTAGAGAACCCACTGTGAGATACACTAACATCTAGAGAACCCACTGTGAGATACACTAACATCTAGAGAACCCACTGTAAGATACACTAACACCTAGAGAACCCACTGTGAGATACACTAACATCTAGAGAACCCACTGTGAGATACACTAACATCTAGAGAACCCACTGTGAGATACACTAACATCTAGAGAACACACTGTGAGATACACTAACATCTAGAGAACCCACTGTGAGATACACTAACACCTAGAGAACCCACTGTGAGATACACTAACACCTAGAGAACCCACTGTGAGATACACTAACATCTAGAGAACCCACTGTGAGATACACTAACACCTAGAGAACCCACTGTGAGATACACTAACATCTAGAGAACCCACTGTGAGATACACTAACATCTAGAGCAGAGGTCTTCAACAGGGGGTCCGCGACCCCCAGGGGGTCCGCGGAGGTACTGCAGGGGGGTCGCGAAATCTTTGGTTGATTCGACATTTTTTTATATTTCTTAAAAAAAAAAAATCCAATTTTTTTTTCCCACAAATTGAAATGTCTTTAAATGCACATTAACATGAATCCAACATATTGTAGCAAACGGAGAAATGGAGGCAGAAGACGTTATCTTTCAGTCAGCAATGCACACATTCAGCTACACACAGAAGCTATCTCAAGCTAGGCGCAGGTTCACTCACAGCAGGAGACTACCCCAGACCTGTCCCACCAGGCCTCCTGTACACAAAGGGGAGGACCCGCCCCTATCGCTGCTGTGCCAATCACGAGGCCGCATGACACACGCTGGCTCTGTCAGGTTCCCCGTGATTGGCCGAGAGCCTATTCAGTCCCCAGTTTACTAAGGACCCAGACACAGTCAAGGACGCACGCTGCCATATTTTTGAGAAGACCATACCTTTATATATATATATATATAAAAATGGATCGTTTTGTAACTCGACCAAAAAAATCCACCACCACAAGAGAGATACCATCCACCTCAGAAACCACCAGTGAACATGCAAGTGGCGAGGCGGTACCTGCTGCTGATGTAGCAGCTAATAAGGGTAAGCGTAAACGAGAGAAGACCCGAAAATATGCAGATAATTATCTGAAGTTTGGTTTTACCTTTAAGGAGACAGATGGCATTGCATTTCCAATGTGTGTCATTTGCTCTACTGTTCTTTCAAATGAATCTATGAAGCCATCAAAGCTGCAGCGTCACTTGGAGACAACACACAGCCACTTAAAAGACAAACCTGTTGAATACTTCCAAGCTAGCCTCAAATCCCTCCAAGGTCAACAAATATTGATCAGAAAATCAGCCAAAGTTGGTGAGCTAGCTTTGAAACGCTCTTATCAAATTGCTCTTCGGATTGCCCAGAAGAAACAGCCATACACACTTGCAGAGGATTTAATATTGCCTTCAGCAACCGATATGTGTAAAACAATGTATGGGAATGATATTGACATTAACAAACTGAAAACCATTCCAGTGTCGGACACAACCATAGCTCGCCGTATAGACGAGATGGCATCTGATGTGAGGGTGCAACTGATAGAGAAGCTGAGGTTGGCAGATGCATTTGCATTACAATTAGACGAGTCAACAGATGTGTCTAAGGACGCCCAGCTTCTGGCGTTTGTGCGCTTTGTCGATGATAAGGAAATGCAGGAGGAATTTTTGTTTTGTAAGTGCCTCCCTCAACGCACAACTAGTTCTGAAATCTTCAAAGTGATTGATATTTTTTTCAGAGAAAATGACATTCCGTGGACAAAATGTATGGCGCTGTGCACTGACGGTGCAAGAGCCATGGCTGGTTTAAAAAGTGGACTAATCGCGCT
Organism: Pogonophryne albipinna; assembly: GCA_028583405.1. Taxonomy (NCBI): domain Eukaryota; kingdom Metazoa; phylum Chordata; class Actinopteri; order Perciformes; family Artedidraconidae; genus Pogonophryne; species Pogonophryne albipinna. The sequence continues at coordinate 4,323,834 of JAPTMU010000024.1, read as the reverse complement.
TGTAAGGGATGTGTCTCCGCAAGTGATTTGGACGCACTGCATGCTACACAGGGAGTCACTTGTTGCCAAAGATATGAGCGCTGAATTGGCAGATGTCATGGACTCGGTAGTGAAAGTAGTCAATCTAGTCAAGAAGAGCGCATTGAAAACACGTCTCTTCTCTAATCTCTGTGCTGCTGAGGGAGAAGAACACACTGCGCTACTGTACCATTCCGAGGTTCGATGGCTTTCACGTGGAACAGTGTTGTCACGTGTGTTGGAATTGCGCAAGTCTATTCGGGAGTTTTTACTTCTCCAAAAGCGCACAGAGCTGGCTGCACTTTTCAGTGACAATGTTTGGGTCACCAAACTTGCCTATCTTGCTGATGTTTTCGCTGAGCTGAACAAACTGAACAGTTCAATGCAAGGCCCCAATACACATGCCATTCATCTGTATGACAAAATGGAAGGCTTTCTAAAAAAAATCAAAAAATGGAGGGAGCGCATCGGGGAGGAAATATTTTCCATGTTTCCATCAGTGGATGAGCTGGGAGATTCTGCTGTGCTCTCGCGCCCCGTAACACACGCAATTCTTGAGCATTTGGAGGCGCTCGAGGGACAATTTGGGCACTACTTTTCTGAGGCTGACTCCTGGCGCAGGGACAAGACATGGATACTGTTTCCATTCACAGACAACGCAGCAGACGGCACACGCCTGACAGTGACAGAGGAGGATCAGCTAATCGAACTATCCACGGACAGTACGTTCAGACACATATATGACACAAAACCACTCACCCAGTTCTGGATCTCTTGCCAGAAAGACTTTCCGCAATTGGCAGGAAAAGCTATGATGAGCCTTTTGCCCTTTGCAACAACCTATCTTTGCGAAAGTGGATTTTCCTCACTCACTTACTTGAAAAACAAATACAGGTCAAGGCTGCAGCCTGAGGCTGATATGACCCTCTGCCTCACAACCTCCATCCGTCCAAGGTTAGATAAGCTGTGTGCTACTCATCAGGGTCAGACATCTCACTAATGTGGGAGTACGTGTGCCATCCACAGATGGTTTGAGGATTCACTGTCCCTTCTACATGTATGTTTAAAGTTAAAATCTGTGAATTATTTTAATAGCTCTGTGTTCCGTGCAAGATGTATGTTTATAAATGGCAGTGGCACGGCCACCCTGTACCTTGCACATGTTTAAAATAAAAACATAAATATATTAACCTGTGTATTATTTGAATAGCTTAGTATTGAATGTACAATAACAGAGTAGCTATGTTTATACACGGCACTAGGCCCCGTTTAATATAAAACACAATTGTATGCCATACATATAGTAGGGGGGTCCCTGCTCCAGCTCTCCATCAGTTTGGGGTTCCCTGGCCTGAAAAACGTTGAAGACCCCTGATCTAGAGAACCCACTGTAAGATACACTAACATCTAGAGAACCCACTGTAAGATACACTAACATCTAGAGAACCCACTGTAAGATACACTAACATCTAGAGAACCCACTGTGAGATACACTAACATCTAGAGAACCCACTGTGAGATACACGAACACCTAGAGAACCCACTGTAAGATACACTAACATCTAGAGAACCCACTGTGAGATACACTAACACCTAGAGAACCCACTGTAAGATACACTAACACCTAGAGAACCCACTGTAAGATACACTAACATCTAGAGAACCCACTGTGAGATACACTAACATCTAGAGAACCCACTGTAAGATACACTAACACCTAGAGAACCCACTGTAAGATACACTAACACCTAGAGAACCCACTGTAAGATACACTAACATCTAGAGAACCCACTGTAAGATACACTAACATCTAGAGAACCCACTGTAAGATACACTAACACCTAGAGAACCCACTGTAAGATACACTAACATCTAGAGAACCCACTGTGAGATACACTAACATCTAGAGAACCCACTGTAAGATACACTAACACCTAGAGAACCCACTGTAAGATACACTAACATCTAGAGAACCCACTGTGAGATACACTAACATCTAGAGAACCCACTGTGAGATACACTAACATCTAGAGAACCCACTGTAAGATACACTAACACCTAGAGAACCCACTGTAAGATACACTAACATCTAGAGAACCCACTGTGAGATACACTAACATCTAGAGAACCCACTGTGAGATACACTAACATCTAGAGAACCCACTGTGAGATACACTAACATCTAGAGAACCTACTGTAAGATACACTAACATCTAGAGAACCCACTGTAAGATACACTAACATCTAGAGAACCCACTGTGAGATACACTAACATCTAGAGAACCCACTGTGAGATACACTAACATCTAGAGAACCCACTGTGAGATACACTAACATCTAGACTAGAGAACCCACTCTGAGATACACTAACATCTAGAGAACCCACTGTGAGATACACTAACATCTAGAGAACCCACTGTGAGATACACTAACATCTAGAGAACCCACTGTGAGATACACTAACATCTAGAGAACCCACTGTGAGATACACTAACACCTAGAGAACCCACTGTGAGATACACTAACACCTAGAGAACACACTGTGAGATACACTAACATCTAGAGAACCCACTGTGAGATACACTAACATCTAGAGAACACACTGTGAGATACACTAACATCTAGAGAACCCACTGTGAGATACACTAACACCTAGAGAACCCACTGTGAGATACACTAACACCTAGAGAACCCACTGTGAGATACACTAACATCTAGAGAACCCACTGTGAGATACACTAACACCTAGAGAACCCACTGTGAGATACACTAACATCTAGAGAACCCACTGTGAGATACACTAACATCTAGAGAACCCACTGTAAGATACACTGACACCTAGAGAACCCACTGTGAGATACACTAACACCTAGAGAACCCACTGTGAGATACACTAACACCTAGAGAACCCACTGTGAGATACACTAACATCTAGAGAACCCACTGTGAGATACACTAACACCTAGAGAACCCACTGTGAGATACACTAACACCTAGAGAACCCACTGTGAGCTACACTAACATCTAGAGAACCCACTGTAAGATACACTAACACCTAGAGAACCCACTGTGAGATACACTAACATCTAGAGAACCCACTGTGAGATACACTAACATCTAGAGAACCCACTGTGAGATACACTAACATCTAGAGAACACACTGTGAGATACACTAACATCTAGAGAACCCACTGTGAGATACACTAACATCTAGAGAACCCACTGTGAGATACACTAACATCTAGAGCAGTGGTTCCCAACCTGGGGGGGGCGCCAAAGATCGCAGGGGGGGCGCCAAAGATCGCAGGGGGGCGCCAAAGATCGCAGGGGGGGGCGCCAAAGATCGCAGGGGGGGCGCCAAAGATCGCAAGGGGGGGCGCCAAAGATCGCAGGGGGGGCGCCAAAGATCGCAGGGGGGGCGCCAGGCCTCAGATGATTTGAGGCAAAATATCATATTTAGACTTTTTTTTTTTTTTTTACATATAATTGTAAAGCAATACATGATTGTCACTAAAAGCCTTGTCTCTACATTAGAATCAAATATACAAAATAATTGATTCATTAATTTGAATAAAAATTCAAGTTGGTATTAAAGGGGGAGGGGGCGCAACTTCCTTCCAGGAGTCATTTGGGGGGGGTCTTGGGCAAAAAGGTTGGGAACCCCTGCTCTAGAACACACTACAGGAGAGGACCAGGGCCTCTTTCATCTCTTTGTTCAGGGACACTAGTGTAAATGTAATTGGATGTGCGTTATGTGTCTTATACCTTTAGGAACATGCAAACTGACGAGTGTCTCTATAATTCAAGACTTTTTCTTCAACGTTTTGTAGACACAAACTGTAGGAGCCAAAATGCTCATTTAGCCTGAGGCACTTATTTCCATTGTTGTTGTTATTTTAGATCGCACACATTTGTATTCAATCATCTCTTCCGCTGTTTGTCACGTGGGTCTGGTTTGTTTGGTCCACCTGTTGTTTGTTAGTGACACAGAGGGTGAGCTGGCTCGGACATTCTCTGTTGACCGTTCGCTCCTCTTTCAGTTATTGTTTGTTTATTTGAGTTCTTAAACATCGTTAATCTATAACTTCAGGACGGACTCTTTTGATTGAAACGTGTCAAAGTGCTGAGCCTCCCTCTAGCGACTGTTCATTGGGTGTTTCTCACTACATTAAACTATTACATATCTCACTATAACCTAAATGAATGTCAGGTTAGCGCTGCTGCAGTAACACAAAGCAGCCACATGATGGCGCCAGAGAGACACTTCAAACTGAAAAACAGGGTGAATAACATAATACAATATTTAACTAACAGATGTCACCATGAGACTTCTCTACTTCATTACTGACGTTAAATACTTTTTTATATTACAAGTTTTATGACGGGGTTAAACGAGGCAACTTATAATTAAAGTTAGTCAAATAAACTCCTTGATGTGGATTTAGAATTTCCATTAAACTGAAAGAAGACATGTAAGGGAAGATAACCCAAAATATAAAGATTTCTAATGAAAAGCATGTTTTAGTTTGTCGCGTCCTCAAAAAAGTGAGGAATGTATAATGTCAGGTCCCCACAAGTGCTAAGTACAAACATCAGTGTGTGTATTTATAAGTGTGTGTGGGTTTGTCTGGCTGTGAGACACAAACACACATGGGTTTAATTATACAGTGTTTGACATGTAACACACACACACACACACACACACACACACACACACAGCTGTTTTTATTCCAGGCTGTTTCTAAGGAGAACAAATTGGAGGTATTTCATGTTTGTAACGTTTTCTTTAGCAGAAACTCAGTGTTTAATTCAGATAAAAAGATTTGTCTTTGTCCAGAAGTTCTCTCTGGAGTTTTCTGAGAAACATGCCTCACACTTCCTGACTGTAATTTGGTCGTTTGTGTGGAGAGATTTGAAACTGGTCGGTCAGAAGGGCGTGGATTTAATTATGTGGCCGGTTTTTGGAGGAATGTTTATGGACGTGTTTTTACTGAAAGCTGAGATGGTTCTGTATAAATCACAAATGGAGGTAAGAGATGGTGCATTCGGGTTCAGAACATTACGATGACTTTGTCGTTGGTCTCTTTCTCGTAAATTAAGGAGTTCAAATCTCAGAGAATTTCAGATTTCTTTCTCGTAACTCTGTTCTCTTAGACGAGTGCATTTCCAGTCCATTTGGGATTTTTTTTTCTCAGTACATTTTTGTTTACTTCCCTTAAATTTGAACACATTTTTACTGTATATTTTCTATTTGTTCGAGTAATTAGTGATTTATTTCTGGTAAATATATGAGTTTCTTCAAGTACATTTGAGTTTATCTTAAAGTACATTTGAGTTTATCTTCCAGTACATTTGAGTTTATCTTCAAGTACATTTGAGTTTATCTTCAAGTACATTTGAGTTTATCTTCAAGTACATTTGAGTTTATCTTCAAGTACACTTGAGTTTATCTTCAAGTACATTTGAGTTTATCTTCAAGTACATTTGAGTTTTTCTTCAAGTCCATTTGATTTTATCTTCCAGTACATTTGAGTTTATCTTCAAGTCCATTTGAGTTTATCTTCCAGTACATTTGAGTTTATCTTCAAGTCCATTTGAGTTTATCTTCCAGTACATTTGAGTTTATCTTCAAGTACATTTGAGTTTATCTTCCAGTACATTTGAGTTTATCTTCCAGTACATTTGAGTTTATCTTCCAGTACATTTGAGTTTATCTTCCAGTACATTTGAGTTTATCTTCCAGTACATTTGAGTTTATCTTCAAGTACATTTGAGTTTATCTTCAAGTACATTTGAGTTTATCTTCAAGTACACTTGAGTTTATCTTCAAGTACATTTGAGTTTATCTTCAAGTACATTTGAGTTTATCTTCCAGTACATTTGAGTTTATCTTCCAGTACATTTGAGTTTATCTTCCAGTACATTTGAGTTTATCTTCCAGTACATTTGAGTTTATCTTCAAGTCCATTTGAGTTTATCTTCAAGTACATTTGAGTTTATCTTCCAGTACATTTGAGTTTATCTACAAGTCCATTTGAGTTTATCTTCAAGTCCATTTGAGTTTATCTTCAAGTCCATTTGAGTTTATCTTCAAGTACATTTGAGTTTATCTTCCAGTACATTTGAGTTTATCTTCCAGTACATTTGAGTTTATCTTCAAGTCCATTTGAGTTTATCTTCCAGTACATTTGAGTTTATCTTCAAGTACATTTGAGTTTATCTTCAAGTACATTTGAAGATTTGAGTTTATCTTCAAGTACATTTGAGTTTATCTTCAAGTACATTTGAGTTTATCTTCAAGTCCATTTGAGTTTATCTTCAAGTCCATTTGAGTTTATCTTCAAGTACATTTGAGTTTATCTTCAAGTACATTTGAGTTTATCTTCAAGTCCATTTGAGTTTATCTTCAAGTCCATTTGAGTTTATCTTCCAGTACATTTGAGTTTATCTTCAAGTACATTTGAGTTTATCTTCAAGTCCATTTGAGTTTATCTTCCAGTACATTTGAGTTTATCTTCAAGTCCATTTGAGTTTATCTTCAAGTACATTTGAGTTTATCTTCCAGTACATTTGAGTTTATCTTCAAGTACATTTGAGTTTATCTTCAAGTACATTTGAAGATTTGAGTTTATCTTCAAGTACATTTGAGTTTATCTTCCAGTACATTTGAGTTTATCTACAAGTCCATTTGAGTTTATCTTCAAGTCCATTTGAGTTTATCTTCAAGTCCATTTGAGTTTATCTTCAAGTACATTTGAGTTTATCTTCCAGTACATTTGAGTTTATCTTCAAGTCCATTTGAGTTTATCTTCGAGTACATTTGAGTTTATCTTCAAGTACATTTGAGTTTATCTTCCAATCCATTTGAGTTTATCTTCAAGTACATTTGAGTTTATCTTCAAGTCCATTTGAGTTTATCTTCAAGTACATTTGAGTTTATCTTCAAGTACATTTGAGTTTATCTTCAAGTACATTTGAGTTTATCTTCCAGTCCATTTGAGTTTATCTTCAAGTACATTTGAGTTTATCTTCAAGTACATTTGAGTTTATCTTCAAGTACATTTGAGTTTATCTTCAAGTACATTTGAGTTTATCTTCAAGTACATTTGAGTTTATCTTCAAGTACATTTGAGTTTATCTTCAAGTACATTTGAGTTTTTCTTCAAGTACATTTGAGTTTATCTTCAAGTCCATTTGAGTTTATCTTCAAGTACATTTGAGTTTATCTTCAAGTCCATTTGAGTTTATCTTCAAGTCCATTTGAGTTTATCTTCCAGTACATTTGAGTTTATCTTCAAGTCCATTTGAGTTTATCTTCCAGTCCATTTGAGTTTATCTTCAAGTCCATTTGAGTTTATCTTCAAGTCCATTTGAGTTTATCTTCCAGTCCATTTGAGTTTATCTTCCAGTCCATTTGAGTTTATCTTCAAGTACATTTGTGTTTATCTTCCAGTACATTTGAGTTTATCTTCAAGTACATTTGAGTTTATCTTCAAGTCCATTTGAGTTTATCTTCAAGTCCATTTGAGTTTATCTTCCAGTACATTTGAGTTTATCTTCAAGTCCATTTGAGTTTATCTTCAAGTCCATTTGAGTTTATCTTCAAGTACATTTGAGTTTTTCTTCAAGTACATTTGAGTTTATCTTCAAGTCCATTTGAGTTTATCTTCAAGTACATTTGAGTTTATCTTCAAGTCCATTTGAGTTTATCTTCAAGTCCATTTGAGTTTATCTTCCAGTACATTTGAGTTTATCTTCAAGTCCATTTGAGTTTATCTTCCAGTACATTTGAGTTTATCTTCAAGTCCATTTGAGTTTATCTTCAAGTCCATTTGAGTTTATCTTCCAGTACATTTGAGTTTATCTTCAAGTCCATTTGAGTTTATCTTCCAGTACATTTGAGTTTATCTTCAAGTCCATTTGAGTTTATCTTCAAGTACATTTGAGTTTATCTTCAAGTCCATTTGAGTTTATCTTCAAGTACATTTGAGTTTATCTTCAAGTCCATTTGAGTTTATCTTCAAGTACATTTGAGTTTATCTTCAAGTCCATTTGAGTTTATCTTCCAGTACATTTGAGTTTATCTTCCAGTACATTTGAGTTTATCTTCAAGTCCATTTGAGTTTATCTTCAAGTACATTTGAGTTTATCTTCAAGTCCATTTGAGTTTATCTTCAAGTCCATTTGAGTTTATCTTCAAGTACATTTGAGTTTATCTTCAAGTACATTTGAGTTTATCTTCTAGTACATTTGAGTTTATCTTCCAGTACATTTGAGTTTATCTTCAAGTCCATTTGAGTTTATCTTCAAGTACATTTGAGTTTATCTTCCAGTACATTTGAGTTTATCTTCAAGTACATTTGAGTTTATCTTCAAGTACATTTGAAGATTTGAGTTTATCTTCAAGTACATTTGAGTTTATCTTCCAGTACATTTGAGTTTATCTACAAGTCCATTTGAGTTTATCTTCAAGTACATTTGAGTTTATCTTCAAGTCCATTTGAGTTTATCTTCAAGTCCATTTGAGTTTATCTTCCAGTACATTTGAGTTTATCTTCAAGTCCATTTGAGTTTATCTTCAAGTCCATTTGAGTTTATCTTCCAGTACATTTGAGTTTATCTTCAAGTCCATTTGAGTTTATCTTCCAGTACATTTGAGTTTATCTTCAAGTCCATTTGAGTTTATCTTCAAGTACATTTGAGTTTATCTTCAAGTCCATTTGAGTTTATCTTCAAGTACATTTGAGTTTATCTTCAAGTCCATTTGAGTTTATCTTCAAGTACATTTGAGTTTATCTTCAAGTCCATTTGAGTTTATCTTCCAGTACATTTGAGTTTATCTTCCAGTACATTTGAGTTTATCTTCAAGTCCATTTGAGTTTATCTTCAAGTACATTTGAGTTTATCTTCAAGTCCATTTGAGTTTATCTTCAAGTCCATTTGAGTTTATCTTCAAGTACATTTGAGTTTATCTTCAAGTACATTTGAGTTTATCTTCAAGTCCATTTGAGTTTATCTTCTAGTACATTTGAGTTTATCTTCCAGTACATTTGAGTTTATCTTCAAGTCCATTTGAGTTTATCTTCAAGTACATTTGAGTTTATCTTCCAGTACATTTGAGTTTATCTTCAAGTACATTTGAGTTTATCTTCAAGTACATTTGAAGATTTGAGTTTATCTTCAAGTACATTTGAGTTTATCTTCCAGTACATTTGAGTTTATCTACAAGTCCATTTGAGTTTATCTTCAAGTACATTTGAGTTTATCTTCAAGTCCATTTGAGTTTATCTTCAAGTCCATTTGAGTTTATCTTCAAGTACATTTGAGTTTATCTTCAAGTACATTTGAGTTTATCTTCAAGTACATTTGAGTTTATCTTCAAGTCCATTTGAGTTTATCTTCCAGTACATTTGAGTTTATCTTCCAGTACATTTGAGTTTATCTTCAAGTCCATTTGAGTTTATCTTCAAGTCCATTTGAGTTTATCTTCAAGTCCATTTGAGTTTATCTTCAAGTACATTTGAGTTTATCTTCCAGTACATTTGAGTTTATCTTCAAGTACATTTGAGTTTATCTTCAAGTACATTTGAGTTTATCTTCAAGTCCATTTGAGTTTATCTTCCAGTACATTTGAGTTTATCTTCAAGTACATTTGAGTTTATCTTCAAGTCCATTTGAGTTTATCTTCAAGTACATTTGAGTTTATCTTCCAGTACATTTGAGTTTATCTTCAAGTCCATTTGAGTTTATCTTCGAGTACATTTGAGTTTATCTTCAAGTACATTTGAGTTTATCTTCCAGTCCATTTGAGTTTATCTTCAAGTACATTTGAGTTTATCTTCAAGTACATTTGAGTTTATCTTCAAGTACATTTGAGTTTATCTTCAAGTACATTTGAGTTTATCTTCAAGTCCATTTGAGTTTATCTTCAAGTCCATTTGAGTTTATCTTCAAGTACATTTGAGTTTATCTTCAAGTCCATTTGAGTTTATCTTCAAGTACATTTGAGAATGTATTTTTCCTGAAATGTGTGATTATTTTAATGTAAATGTGTTTTCCATCAACTCTTTAGTTTTGGTATACTTTTCATATTTAAGGTACATTTTAGAGGTTTCTGTAAGTATTGTTCATAATTTCTTAAACTATTTGCTTTAAACTTTAAGGTTGTTCTCTTTCGTCTCGTAGATTTACCATTTGAATCGAAGAAAATCTGAAATATTGCTGGAATAAACAATTAAAAATAATACAGTTCCCTCAAATCAAGTTTTATTTATAAAGCACATTTATAAACGATGTTTGGTGCAAAGAGCTGAACATACAATAAACACAGCCTACAGTAGAGACCCTCTGTCCTTAGACCCTCTGTCCTCAGACCCTCTGTCCTTAGACCCTCTGTCCTCAGACCCTCTGTCCTCAGACCCTCTGTCCTCAGACCCTCTGTCCTTAGACCCTCTGTCCTCAGACCCTCTGTCCTTAGACTCTCTGTCCTCAGACCCTCTGTCCTTAGACTCTCTGTCCTCAGACCCTCTGTCCTCAGACCCTCTGTCCTTAGACCCTCTGTCCTCAGACCCTCTGTCCTTAGACCCTCTGTCCTCAGACCCTCTGTCCTTAGACCCTCACATCGTACAAGGAAACACTTCCAGAGAAACCCCACAGTTTAAAGGGAACATGGGAGAAACCTCAGACAGAGCAACAGAGGAGGGATCCCTCTCCCAGGATTCTCCGTTCTTTAAGATACAAATATGAAATCTTTATCCCTAACCCTAATAGGCAACACATGTAGACATTTATATCTACATGTTCAATCTTGTAAAGTACGGTTCCTTCATACTTCCAGACCTGGTTCCTCTGTGGGTTCTTTACTGGTTCTGGTTCCACTTCCTGTGCGCTGACTTTCCCTGTGACGCAGAGCAAAGTGTTTTCCATGAGTCAGCATCTTATTACTCTCTCCACGGCTCGCTGAGTCAGGAAACCAGACGCTTATCGTCCTCGTTTTGTTCAGGGGACGATTTTATGATTCTGGTCTGAGAGGAGGGAGATCTTCACGAGAGGAAAACTCCGAATGTGTTTCAGAGCGGAGAAACTCTAATGCAGGCGTCACAGCGAGGGTCTGAAGCGTGGTCTCATCTTTACCAACAGAAGATATAACATGGCATGACTCAGCATTTCATCACTTCCTGTCCCTTGGAGGTCAATGGTTTCTGGATGTGTTTTTGGTTGTTATCCTAAAATAGGGTTTATGGGTGTCGTTAAAATCTGAACGACGGCCATCCCTACACGCAAGGCAGTGATAGGCGATGTGTGGAACAGGAATGGAACAGTGATTTGCAAACAGTCGTAAATGTTGATTCATATATTTCCATAAATAAAGTTTACCTACTAGTTTCAATTAGGGCTCATTATTTCACAGAATCATTTGCCAACACAAGCACTTTAGTTCATGTTCAATCCATAATAACATGTACAATTAGAGTTGGATCTTTGTGTCTACCATTAATCCCACCATGTCAGTGTGTCAGCGAGCGGCTCTCTGTGTGACGAGTGGAAGTAGATTGGATCCTTTATTTCCATCTAGGGTCGCCTGGCTCTGATTCAAGGCCTCACTGTTATCCCTGAGCTCTCTCTCTCTCTCACACACACACACACACACACACACACACACACACACACACACACACACACACACACACACACACACACACACACACACACACACACACACTGTTATCCCTGAGCTCTCTCTCTCACACACACACACACACACACACACACACACACACACACACACTGTTATCCCTGAGCTCTCTCTCTCTCTCACACACACACACACACACACACACACACACACACACACACACACACACACACACACACACACACACACACACACACACACACACACACACACACACACTGTTATCCCTGAGCTCTCTCTCTCACACACACACACACACACACACACACACACACACACACACACACACACACAGTTATCCCTGAGCTCTCTCTCTCTCACACACACACACACACACACACACACACACACACACTGTTATCCCTGAGCTCTCTCTCTCACACACACACACACACACACACACACACACACACACACACACACACACACACTGTTATCCCTGAGCTCTCTCTCTCTCTCTCACACACACACACACACACACACACACACACACACACACACACACACACACTTGTATCCGCCTATGGAGGGAATTTCCAGATGGATTCATTCAGAGTTTCGGAGACGTTTTGGAGAGACCTCCCACTCGGTCAGAGAAACCAGAAACCAGAGACACTCCCCCCCCCCCCCCCCCTCTTCCCGACCTTTGACCTGTTTACGCTCAGCTGCTGTTGATAAAGCTGCTTCAGTCAATTAAGTAAAAATAGTGTCTAACTAATGTTATAAATACAAATACTTCTA
>JAPTMU010000024.1:4226380-4298880 GCA_028583405.1 Pogonophryne albipinna | reverse complement strand
CATTGCACAATGTGCTGAACAACCGCGACCTCAGCGGACGGGACTTGATGTAGTTCACTATTTTCACAGCTTGTTCTAATACTGCAGTGAGGTCTGGTCTAATACTGCAGTGAGGTCTGGTCTAATACTGCAGTGAGGTCTGGCCTATACTGCAGTGAGGTCTGGTCTAATACTGCAGTGAGGTCTGGTCTAATACTGCAGTGAGGTCTGGTCTAATACTGCAGTGAGGTCTGGCCTATACTGCAGTGAGGTCTGGTCTAATACTGCAGTGAGGTCTGGTCTAATACTGCAGTGAGGTCTGGTCTAATACTGCAGTGAGGTCTGGTCTAATACTGCAGTGAGGTCTGGTCTAATACTGCAGTGAGGTCTGGCCTATACTGCAGTGAGGTCTGGTCTAATACTGCAGTGAGGTCTGGTCTAATACTGCAGTGAGGTCTGGTCTAATACTGCAGTGAGGTCTGGTCTAATACTGCAGTGAGGTCTGGTCTAATACTGCAGTGAGGTCTGGTCTAATACTGCAGTGAGGTCTGGTGGCATAGCTTTGGCGACAAGGGCTTCTTGGTGTAACATGCAGTGGGTTATCTGTACATGGGGATTTACCTGTCTCACTTTATGTACAAAGCCTTTCACCCTCCCGTCATTGAGGCAGCCCTGTCGGTGCACATGCTGTGGCACATCCCCCCCTTTAGACCCTGTGCTGTCAGGTATCAGCTGTGGTCTTGTACCTTTCCTCTCCGGTTGCATGTGTGTGTAACTCTTTGCAAAAAAAGAAGTTCTCCTCAATGGATTCTCCGTCAACGTATCTCACGTTGGCAATGAGTTGACAGTGGCCACTTATGTCTGTTGAATCATCAACTTGCAGAGCGAATTTGCCACTTCTCTGTATTCCAGTTAGGACAGTTTCTATGTCTCCTGACATGTCATCGATGCGACGTTTGATTGTATTGTTGGGTAATGGAATTGTATCGATGTCTTTAGTAGCATCTATATATCATATATATCATTACTCTGACCATTTCCTTACATGCCGGTAGAATGAGGTTTTCCGCGATAGTGTGGGCCTGTTTTGCCTCGGCGATGAACTCGGCAACCAAACAGCTGGCCTCTTGTGCTTTGTCAGAGACACGTAGAGATGAAAGCATACGTTGACTCTGCTTCTCATTTTGTGATTTCAGTCTCTGGAAATACTCGATGTTTTGTGCTAAAGTGTCTTGCTAGTTTACTTGGCACCATTCCTTCGTTGGATCATGTTTCTCTGCAGATTAGGTCAGCATCCGCAGTCGAGGAGAAACCGAAGGTAGCTTTCGCTGTCTGCTTTTAGACTTCTGTTGCTGTTCCATCATGTTCTGTCACCCTGCCGGTGCTGCTGTTCCATCATGTTCTGTCACCCTGCCGGTGCTGCTGTTCCATCATGTTCTGTCACCCTGCCGGTGCTGCTGTTCCATCATGTTCTGTCACCCTGCCGGTGCTGCTGTTCCATCATGTTCTGTCACCCTGCCGGTGCTGCTGTTCCATCATGTTCTGTCCCCCTGCCGGTGCTGCTGTTCCATCATGTTCTGTCACCCTGCCGGTGTTGCTGTTCCATCATGTTCTGTCACCCTGCCGGTGCTGCTGTTCCATCATGTTCTGTCACCCTGCCGGTGCTGCTGTTCCATCATGTTCTGTCACCCTGCCGGTGCTGCTGTTCCATCATGTTCTGTCACCCTGCCGGTGTTGCTGTTCCATCATGTTCTGTCACCCTGCCGGTGCTGCTGTTCCATCATGTTCTGTCACCCTGCCGGTGCTGCTGTTCCATCATGTTCTGTCACCCTGCCGGTGCTGCTGTTCCATCATGTTCTGTCACCCTGCCGGTGCTGCTGTTCCATCATGTTCTGTCACCCTGCCGGTGCTGCTGTTCCATCATGTTCTGTCACCCTGCCGGTGCTGCTGTTCCATCATGTTCTGTCACCCTGCCGGTGCTGCTGTTCCATCATGTTCTGTCACCCTGCCGGTGCTGCTGTTCCATCATGTTCTGTCACCCTGCCGGTGCTGCTGTTCCATCATGTTCTGTCACCCTGCCGGTGCTGCTGTTCCATCATGTTCTGTCACCCTGCCGGTGCTGCTGTTCCATCATGTTCTGTCACCCTGCCGGTGCTGCTGTTCCATCATGTTCTGTCACCCTGCCGGTGTTGCTGTTCCATCATGTTCTGTCACCCTGCCGGTGCTGCTGTTCCATCATGTTCTGTCACCCTGCCGGTGTTGCTGTTCCATCATGTTCTGTCACCCTGCCGGTGCTGCTGTTCCATCATGTTCTGTCACCCTGCCGGTGCTGCTGTTCCATCATGTTCTGTCACCCTGCCGGTGTTGCTGTTCCATCATGTTCTGTCACCCTGCCGGTGCTGCTGTTCCATCATGTTCTGTCACCCTGCCGGTGCTGCTGTTCCATCATGTTCTGTCACCCTGCCGGTGCTGCTGTTCCATCATGTTCTGTCACCCTGTACATGTAATAAAATAAAGTGTATCTGAAGTGAAGTTTATTAAGTGAGAAAAACATTTGGAACATAAAAATACGTTTTTTTGCGGCACACTTGGACAGCGCCGCGGCTCCGGTTGGGAGCCACTGCGCTAGCCAATAGGAGCGCGAGCGTTACGTTGTGATGTCAATGGAGGTCAGACAAGCACGATAGGGAGATTTCCACAGGTCGCTGTCTTTTATTGTTTTTAATTATTTAAATATGTCAATAAACAGAAATGTCATAGTTTCCGAAAGTGTCCGTAAATATATTTCATTTACTAACCATCTAATTTCCCTCGGTGAAAAAGTGTTTGTGACGAAAACTATGATGAAAACGATTCATCGGTGTACACACACACACACACACACACACACACACACACACACCAATGGCGGCGCCAGAGATTTTCTCTAGGGGGTAGCTTGACGTTTCATAGAGGGTGCTCAACATTAAGGGTTTCCCATTAATGCACCAGCGCTACAGTTGAATTTTCTACTGCAACACTCCACACACACACACACACACACATACACACACACACACACACACACACACACACACACACACACACACACACACACACACACACAGTGCACCTGCGACTGTTACAATGAAGGCTCGATAATCAGCTCACGGCATATAGGCAGGGGTAAAGTGCTATTTTTACAAGTGGGGAGTCACGGACCCCACGTCCTCTAGGAGGGTCCTCACCTCCTCTAGGAGGGTCCTCACCTCCTCTAGATTTTTTTTTAAAATATTGAAGTTAAAAGCATCAATCTGGTGCACTTTGAGAGCAACATTGAGAGATCTATGGATATTCAGTATCTCTCATCACCCAGATGAAACAGAACTGGAAACAGATTATCTATTTCTTTATAGATATTTTACAAATCACTCCGCTTTTAAAACAAACCGTTTGAGACCCACTGAGATAACTAGACTAAAGTGAACTATCTAAACACTGAGAGTCCTTTACTTCACCTGAGCTGAGGTTATCTGAGACTCTCAGTCTGACAGGAGAGAGCTCTCCCTCCACCTTGTTGTTGAAAAAGCTCCTTATATCCGTTAGCTTGGCTAGCTAGCACCAGATGCTAACCACAACGATCTCCGGTAGATACCCACCGGTGCGCTCTCTCTCTCTCTCTCTCTCTCTCGCTCGCACACAAAATGGCTCGTGCCACACACACACAGAGCAGAGCTTGAATGAAACACAGAGACCCAGAAGTAGCTACTTGTACTCACGAGGCCTATTATGTGCAGAATCCCTCTCGCATTCAGGTGGTTTTGATTGAGTGTCCACACGTGGACGTTTAAGGACTAAAAAACGATCCATTTGTCACTTTGCTGTTAGCATAATTTGGCGCTCCAGCTAACAGGAAGTCACTCAAGTGTCACAAAGTAATTTAGCCTATGGGTAGGTCAAAAATCTAATGGGTGCTGGCCATTGGCCTAATCATATCACCTGTGTTGGCTTTATGTTTTTGGTCAAACATGTGTTTGTTTCACATTTGCATTGATGTAATCAATAATGTTTCTAATTTAATACAAATAATATAATTTTCGGGAAAAAAAACATATTTCTTGGGGGTGCTTAGGGGGTGCCTTGGCAATCCTGGGGGGTGCTTCAGCACCCCCTAGCTCCCCCCTGGCGCCGCCCCTGCCACACACACCATGTATACATCACTTCAGGGGACATTACATTGACTTACATGCATTTCCTAGAGACTGATCCTAACCTTAACCTAACCAACACATGCCTAACCCTAACCCTAACCCTAACCAAGTCTTCACCCTAAAATTAATGATTCCCCTTATGGGGACCTCCATTTTGTCCCCATAAGGGAGGCGAGTCCCCACACATGACTGTGTGAACAGATGTAGGTCCCCACAAGTATAGTAATGCTAGGCCACACACACACACACACACAGGCACAGACACACACACACACACACACACACACACACACACACACACACACACACACACACACACACACACACACACACACACACACACACACACAACACACACACACAGTATTGTATGAGAGGTTCCAGGTTGTTATGTTTAATAATCATGAGAATATTTGTCATTGTTCAAATGATAATAAACAAACCTATAAAGCATATGTGTCGACTCATATGTTAGAGCTTTAAAACTTGATAAATATTCCTCTAACATTTAGAACAGATACAAAATGTGCGATTAACTATTGTAATCGACTGACAGCCCTAATTAAAAGATAATTAATACTAATAGGAAATGTCTAAAATATCATTAAAAGAAATATCCAGTCAGTGAAGGGAACACAGCGATAGTAGTCTTTGCAAACCATTGACATGCACTAACGCCTCTAGAACAAGCAGGGACTCTTTAAAAAGACGACTCACAAACTGAACACTGCGTTATTTATTATAATATTTGATTAAAAACGTTTTTATATTGAGCCGATAATTTAATGCATCGCTGCTTAAAGTTCTTAGAGGGATTACACACACACACACACACACACACACACACACACACACACACACACACACACACACACACACACACACACACACACACACACACACACACACACACACACACACACACACACACACACACACACACACACAGACACACACACAGACACACACACACACACTCACTCTCACACACTGATACACACACACACACACACACACACACAGACACAGACACAGACACACACACAGACACACACACACACACACACACACACACACACTCACACTCACTCTCACACACTGATACACACACACACACACACACCACACACACACACACACACACACACACACACACACACACACACACACACACCTGATTAATATTTTCTCATTTGCTAATTCATCTCAAACTCACCCGTTCTCTCTCTGGATGTTATTGGAAACACAAAATGACTAAAAATGAACACATTATTGAAAAAGTACATGAATGTGTTTCAACTGGAGGTTTATTGAAATATAACACATTTATTTGTATTCCTTTAAAACATGAACAATGAAAGAAAAATAAATAAATGGCGGAAAAACTCAAATTATATAAATAGTAAAATAATTAAAGATTATACAAAAATAAAATCAGATTAATAGAAAAAGTATAAAACTTATAATTAATCAAATCTACAAATATCGAGTAATAAAATATATAAAAATACTGAAAGCAAACATTAGAAATGACCAAAATAAATATTTTAAAATATATAATATTTAGAAAATGTAAACACTTGAAAATATCCCAAAGTAATCAAACTGCTTTATTACACAGTTATAAATATCGCTGAGTCATGTTTACGCTCTCCAGCTGATCTTTGTTGTCCTGCGTTCAGAGAGCCCTCTGTGACGGACAGCTCCAAGGAGAGCTCGGGGGCGGGCCTTACAGGCATCCCTGCGCTCTGATTGGCTGCAGCTGCAGAGGGAAAATGCGCATTGAGAGAGTGAGGGGGAAGAGAGAGAGAGAGAGAGAGAGAAAAGAGAGATTCACTCTGAGCTCAGACTGAGACGAGCTCACCTGCTGGAGGTTGACAGGAGAAGAAGGAGAAGAAGAGGGAAGTTGAGCGTCTGCAGAAGAAGAAGAAGAAAAATACCTTTTGTCTCACCTGTTCCTCCTCCCAGAATGCAACAGGAGGAGCGTCTCTTCTCCGCTGCACCTCCACAGATCTGACGTCAGTTTGGGGGTTTCAGTCTGTCTGCATGTGTGGGTGTTCGGCTGTTCTGATGAAGACTCTCCTCCGTCACACAGCCTCTTCATCGTCCTCCTCTTCATCGTCCTCCTCTTCATCGTCCTCCTCTTCATCGTCCTGGGATTCTCCTCGGAAAACTCAGGAGAAAAAGATATTCGTCGTGGATTCTGGATTTTTTATCTCCATTTGACGTTTTTTCGGAGTGAGAGGCGATGAGTCTCTGATCTAAATATTTAGAGGGATCACACACACACACACACACTCACTCACTCACTCACTCACACTCACACACACACACACACACACACACACACACACACACACACACACACACACACACACACACACACACACACACACACACACACACACACACACACACACACACACACACACACACACACACACACACACACCCACTCACACACACACACACACTCTCACACACACACTCACACACTCTCACACTCACACACACACGCTGACACAGGTGTGTGTGAACGGGAAGATGGACTTTGTTTTGATGACGGATTTTAAATCTTAATTTAAGGAGTCACGCAGATCCTCAGATCTTTTTGCAAAATCTTTAAATAATTGTTGATTTTATTTCACAGATATTCGGACATCGTATTAAATTGTCTTTATTTTCATTTTAATATAAAAAAAGTTTTTTTTACAAATCCTTAAAAAGTCTAAAAATGTTTTCAAGTCATTAATTTAAATTGGCTTTTTTTTGTTTTTCTAAATGACTTAAATAAATATTTAAAAATTCTTGAATTTTAGGATTTATTTAATTGTCAAATTAATTTTAACACTTTGGTTTCGACAATTGTTTAATTTAATACGGCTTTGAATCAACAGATGTTTTTAAATCATATTTAATATTAGAATACATTTCAAGTTGACGTTACATCTTCAACATAAACACAAAGCTGTTTCTAAAGATCGGTTATTTACTTTTCTGAAGGCCACATGTAACCATAGCGACCTGCACCGTGTTTGCAGGTGATCATCCCTCCACATAAATCCCTTTGGAGGGTCTTTAGGGGGTCTTTGGAGGGTCTTTAGGGGGTCTTTGGAGGGTCTTTAGGGGTCTTTAGAGGGTCTTTAGGGGGTCTTTGGAGGGTCTTTAGGGGTCTTTAGAGGGTCTTTAGGGGTCGATCAGCAGCCGGTTGAATCTCTCACACAGCTTCTGTCCGTCTTCTGGTTCTCTGTGTGTCCCCGCGGAGCCGCAGGGCGACGAGCTGCAGGGCGACGAGCTGCAGGGCGACGAGCCGCAGGGCGACGAGCTGCAGGGCGACGAGCCGCAGGGCGACGAGCCGCAGGGCGACGAGCCGGATGTGTTTATGCATAATGAATCGAGCGGGATCCATAATGCATCAGTGAGGCCTCGATCAATCCTCTGCCCCACTTTCACACGAGTCTCTGAACGCCACATTTCAGCTGAACAGCGAGGAGTCCGTTCCTCCCCCTCTGGGACGTCTCATCTCTTCAACGTGTGGGATTTCACAAGAAAAGCAGAGTTTTTCACCAATATTTCAGACTTTTTTGGAGATTGTCGTTTTGTCTCATCCTCTCTTCCGTGGATCGCACTTATTTTCTGACTCTGTGAAGTCCCGATGCTCCTCTGACCCCTGAACGCACCGCGATGATTGGTGTGAACAGCATCCACTCGTCGGGGCATAACCGCTCTCGCTCTCTGTGCTCGGTGAGGAGTGGGCGGGAATCGCGGGACACGGACCCCTTCAGGTACCCCCGCACCCCCAGGTCCAGATCCCTCAAACCGCTCGCCTTCCCCGACCTGCTGGGGAAGACTCAGGACGCGCATCAGCACCGGCAGAACCGCAAGAAGAAGGTAGAACCGGAACATAACCCACGCTCTATAGGGTGAACTGGATATACTAGCAGGTCAAAGTCAAAGCTCAGAAACAGGAGCAGAGTCAAAGCAAGAAGGTTATTATTATTAGTTCATTACATTTGCAATAAGAGGTTTTTCACAATAAAAGCCCAGCAGAACATTTTCTCCCAGGAATGGTTCCGATAGTTCCTGGGATTTTGCGTTCACACCAAAAAGATCTGGAACTAGAACTTAGTTCATGAGAACCTTTCCCCCAGAGAGCCCCTGCTCTCTGGGGGAAAGGTTCCAGTTTCTATTGGCTGGGCGAATTCCAACCCACGGCCCGTAAAGCTCCGAAAGGTTTTTGTGAAGCCGCCATTAGTGCAGCAACGCAGAG
Organism: Pogonophryne albipinna; assembly: GCA_028583405.1. NCBI lineage: Eukaryota > Metazoa > Chordata > Actinopteri > Perciformes > Artedidraconidae > Pogonophryne > Pogonophryne albipinna. Next base: position 4,290,441 of record JAPTMU010000024.1, on the reverse strand, counting down.
AGAGTAACTTGAAGGAGGTGTCGGCATTCTGGCGATTTACTCTGAAGGCTTCAGTAGAAGCTGCTGGGAAGACAGCAGATTAAAATAATAGTTTTTTAAGGAAAGCCAAGGGTCCAACAATACACACACACACACACACACACGCACACGCACACACACACACACTGATACATGAGCTGGATATGTGTGTGACGTGTATGTTGTGTCTCTGCAGGCTCTCTTCAGCTCCATCAAGAACGAGAAGCTTCAATGGACGATGTAAGTTTCCCGTGTGTGTGTGTGTGTGTGTGTGTGTGTGTGTGTGTGTGTGTGTGTGTGTGTGTGTGTGTGTGTGTGTGTGTGTGTGTGTGTGTGTGTGTGTGTGTGTGTGTGTGTGTGTGTGTGTGTGTGTGTGTGTGTGTGTGTGGTGTGTGTGTGTGTGTGTGTGTGTGTGTGTGTGTGTGTGTGTGTGTGTGTGTGTGTGTGTGTGTGTGTGTGTGTGTGTGTGTGTGTGTGTGTGTGTGTGTGTCCCAGACTCTCTTATTTAAGCCTCTGTTGCCATGGCGACGGCTGCCTGCTTTCTCTCCTCGCTGTAATTACAGGTCAGCATCCCAACGCCCATGCTCCACTGTGGACACACTCATCTCCTCTGTCCTCCTCGCGTTCAGACTCTCATCTCCTCTGTCCTCCTCGCGTTCAGACTCTCATCTCCTCTGTCCTCCTCACGTTCAGACTCTCATCTCCTCTGTCCTCCTCACGTTCAGACTCTCATCTCCTCTGTCCTCCTCACGTTCAGACTCTCATCTCCTCTGTCCTCCTCGCGTTCAGACTCCTCCTCGCGTTCAGACTCTCATCTCCTCTGTCCTCCTCGCGTTCAGACTCTCATCTCCTCTGTCCTCCTCGCGTTCATACTCTCATCTCCTCTGTCCTCCTCGCGTTCAGACTCTCATCTCCTCTGTCCTCCTCGCGTTCAGACTCTCATTTCCTCTGTCCTCCTCGCGTTCAGACTCTCATCTCCTCTGTCCTCCTCGCGTTCAGACTCTCATCTCCTCTGTCCTCCTCGTGTTCAGACTCTCATCTCCTCTGTCCTCCCTCATGTTCAGACTCTCATCTCCTCTGTCCTCCCTCGTGTTCAGACTCTCTCTCCTCAGTCTGTTGGCTTTCCAGATACACGACAATAACACACACTGTCATATATACTGATAATAACTCAATCAAGTGTGTGTGTGTGTGGGTCAGTGATGTGTGTGTGTGTGTGTGTGTCTCAGTGATGTGTGTGTGTGTCTCAGTGATGTGTGTGTGTGTGTCAGTGATGTGTGTGTGTGTGTGTCAGTGATGTGTGTGTGTGTCTCAGTGATGTGTGTGTGTCTCAGTGATGTGTGTGTGTGTGTCTCAGTGATGTGTGTGTGTGTGTGTCTCAGTGATATGTGTGTGTGTGTGTGTGTCTCAGTGATGTGTGTGTGTGTGTGTCTCAGTGATGTGTGTGTGTGTGTCTCAGTGATGTGTGTGTGTGTGTCAGTGATATGTGTGTGTGTGTGTGTGTCTCAGTGATGTGTGTGTGTGTGTGTCTCAGTGATGTGTGTGTGTGTGTGTGTGTCTCAGTGATATGTGTGTGTGTGTGTCTCAGTGATATGTGTGTGTGTGTGTGTGTGTCTCAGTGATGTGTGTGTGTGTCTCAGTGATGTGTGTGTGTGTGTGTGTCAGTGATATGTGTGTGTGTGTGTGTGTGTGTGTGTGTGTGTGTGTGTCAGTGATATGTGTGTGTGTGTGTGTGTGTCTCAGTGATGTGTGTGTGTGTGTGTGTCTCAGTGATGTGTGTGTGTGTGTGTGTGTGTGTGTGTGTGTGTGTCTCAGTGATGTGTGTGTGTGTGTGTCAGTGATATGTGTGTGTGTGTGGGTGTGTTTGTGTGTGTACCGTTAATTATACAGGTTCTGAGGAACAGACATTTAGTTGTCTCTACAGGGAAAAGGACGCAGAGACCCTTCAGACTAAACCCTGTGTGACCCTAACCCTTCAGACTAAACCCTGTGTGACCCTAACCCTTCAGACTAAACCCTGTGTGACCCTAACCCTTCAGACTAAACCCTGTGTGACCCTAACCCTTCAGACTAAACCCTGTGTGACCCTAACCCTTCAGACTAAACCCTGTGTGACCCTAACCCTTCAGACTAAACCCTGTGTGACCCTAAACCTTCAGACTAAACCCTGTGTGACCCTAACCCTTCAGACTAAACCCTGTGTGACCCTAACCCTTCAGACTAAACCCTGTGTGACCCTAAACCTTCAGACTAAACCCTGTGTGACCCTAACCCTTCAGACTAAACCCTGTGTGACCCTAACCCTTCAGACTAAACCCTGTGTGACCCTAACCCTTCAGACTAAACCCTGTGTGACCCTAACCCTTCAGACTAAACCCTGTGTGACCCTAACCCTTCAGACTAAACCCTGTGTGACCCTAACCCTTCAGACTAAACCCTGTGTGACCCTAACCCTTCAGACTAAACCCTGTGTGACCCTAACCCTTCAGACTAAACCCTGTGTGACCCTAACCCTTCAGACTAAACCCTGTGTGACCCTAACCCTTCAGACTAAACCCTGTGTGACCCTAACCCTAATACCTGAGAACATGAAGAGAACTGAATATAATAAAAGGTATTTCTAACGCTGTGCTGCCCCTCAGAGACGAGGAGGACCTGAGGACGTCGCTGGGGGAACAGGAGGGGGCGGAGCATAGGAAAGACTCCGCCTCCCTCACCCTGCGGCGGACGGGGGGAGGAGCCCCGCTGGGAGGGGGAGGAGCCCCGCCGAACGACGGGGAAATCTACAAGAGCGGATTCCTGGTCCGAAAGGTCCACGCCGACCCCGACGGGAAGAAGAGTACGACTTCCTGTTGCTCAAATAATATTTAGATTTCATTTGTTTCTTCTTCTGTCTTATCTCTCTGTTGTTATCTGAAGGTAGTAATTCATTTCCCATGATGCATTGTGCCTGCAGCTCCGCGGGGAAAGAGAGGATGGAAATCTTTCTACGCCACTCTGAAGGGGCTGGTGCTCTACCTGCAGAAGGTAAACACCTGGACTACATTACCCAGCAGCCCCTCTGTTTCACACACTGCAGCTCCTCCACAGGAAGTGTCTATTTATAACTCTGTGTCCCAAATACTGATGGAAACAGGACAAGCACCAGATCTGATTATATGTAATGTTTGCTTTTGTAGTTTCCTCTGATTTATATCTGACACCACTCCTGTAGTTCTTTCAACTCTTAATTTTAACAAATGAAAGCACACCATACGCAACTTATAAGATATATATAACATTTATCTTTAAAAAAAAGTTACAACCTACAATTATTTTAATGTTAGTCTTGGAAACAATGCTTTCTGGGAGTTGTAGTTTACTTTGTAGTGTTGAATTGGCTGTGATGATGTGACGCTGCTCTGTTATTGGCTGTGATGATGTGACGCTGCTCTGTGATTGGCTGTGATGATGTGACGCTGCTCTGTGATTGGCTGTGATGATGTGACGCTGCTCTGTGATTGGCTGTGATGATGTGACGCTGCTCTGTGATTGGCTGTGATTATGTGACGCTGCTCTGTGATTGGCTGTGATTATGTGACGCTGCTCTGTTATTGGCTGTGATGATGTGACGCTGCTCTGTGATTGGCTGTGATGATGTGACGCTGCTCTGTGATGGGCTGTGATGATGTGACGCTGCTCTGTGATTGGCTGACAGGATGAGTTCCGAGCGGACCGGGATCTCTCTGAGGAGGACGCGAGGAACGCTGTGTCGATTCATCACTCTCTGGCCATGAGAGCAGCCGATTACAGCAAGAGACCCAACGTGTTCTACCTGAGGACGGCAGACTGGAGGGTGTTCCTGCTGCAAGCGCCGTGAGGACACACACACACACACACACACACACTCACACTCACACTCACACTCACACACACACACACACACACACTTGATTGTCTTTAGGGTGACTTACACAATCTGTCCAGGGACTCCAGATGCAGTCCTCTCTAACTGTGGAGCATTGACAGAGAGGTAATGAATCAGTGTCTCAGACTCTGCTCTCTCTCAGGACTCCAGAACAGATGCAGTCGTGGATCACTCGCATCAACGTGCTGGCGGCCATGTTCTCTGCTCCTCCCTTCCCGGCGGCCATCGGCTCTCAGAAGAGATTCAGCCGCCCTCTGCTGCCGGGGTCCAACACCAAACTCACACAGGTACACACACACACACAGGTACACACACACACCAAACTCACACAGGTACACACACACACACACACACACACACACACACACACACACACACACAGGTACACACACACAGGTACACACACACACACACACACACACACACAGGTACACACACAGGTACACACACACACACACACACAGGTACACACACAGAGGTACACACACACACACAGGTACACACACACACACACACACACACAGGTACACACACAGGTACACACACACACACACACACACACACACACACACAGGTACACACACAGGTACACACACACACACACACACACACACACACACACACACACACACACAGGTACACACACAGGTACACACACACACACACAGGTACACACACAGAGGTACACACACACACACACAGGTACACACACACACACACACACACACACACACACACACACACAGGTACACACACAGGTACACACACACACACACACACACACACACACACACACACACACACACACACACACACACACAGGTACACACACACACACACAGGTACACACACAGAGGTACACACACACACACACAGGTACACACACACACACACACACAGGTACACACACACACACACACACACACACACACAGGTACACACACACACACACACACACACACACACACACACACAGGTACACACACACACACAGGTACACACACACACAGGTACACACACACACACACACACACACACACACCTGATCTGTCAGACCTTCCAGGTGTGTTCACGGCTCCAGATGCTCCTCAGGTGAGAGCACGGTTTGTTTGTAGCAGTCCTCCATTGAATGTGGAAAGCAGCGGGACTGATGTTTACTTTTACATTACTTTTATTTGTTTATTTATTTTCTCTCTTTTACTTTATGCAGATTTATTTGAGAAAATCTGACCTACTTAAAAAGTCATTTACATTTTTCTATTCTCACATGTATTTCCTGTTATTCTACATCGGGGGTCCGAACTGCGGCCCCCCCAAGTGTACTGTGATCCGTCCCACACCCGAAACCTGTGTCCTGTGTTGTACGTACATCACACGGGAGTGTTCGTGTGTGAATGATCCCACTTTCAAATCAATAACATCTTCTAACTAATCTTAGCCCAATAACTATTTTCCATGAGAAGCTTTAACCTTCATACTTCCCCTCATTCTGGTACGTGTTTAAGGGATGAGCAACAGCATGAAGTTCAGCCTCTGGAGAGCCCAGTTCTTTCTTAAAGCTTATTCAAGTATCAGGAATAATTTACCGACATTTGATAGATTTAGCTAACTTCTAACTTACGAGTTCCTCAGTGAAATCAGTTTGGACCCTCTGACCTTCAGCCATCAGAGGAACCGGCTTTTTGATGAGCTCTTCTCCAGTTTCCTGTTGATCTTTACAGTTGTTGTTGTTGTTGTTGGTCAGGAGGAGCAGTTGAAGTGTCACGAGGGTCGCTTCAGGTCCGTCTCGTCAGATCTCTCAGAACTCTCCTCCGAACCCGACAGGAAGGTCAAAGGTCGCGAGATGGACGAGCAGAAACTGAGACAGGAGTACCTGGAGTTTGAGGTGAACACTCACACACAGACTCACACTCACACACACACACACACTCACACACAGACTCACACTCACTCACACACACACACTCACACACAGACTCACACTCACACACACTCACACACAGACTCACACACACACACAGACTCACACACACACACTCACACACTCACACACACTCACACACAGACTCACACTCACTCACACACACACACTCACACACAGACTCACACTCACACACACTCACACACAGACTCACACACACACACTCACACACTCACACACACTCACACACAGACTCACACTCACACACACTCACACACAGACTCACACTCACACACACTCACACACACCAGTGTTTCCCCTACCATTGTCTTGGAGGGGCGCTGCGCCCCGCCAACGGAGCCCCGCCAACGGAGCCCCGCCAACGGAGCCCCGCGCCCCCCCAGAAATTCAAGGTGTTTAAAAAAAAGTTATAATTTTTTTATTATTATTAATTTTCTTTTCTTTTTGGGAACCAAATTGCAGCTAATTTATATCTACTGTCACTTCTCACATTGAACATGTGCTCTTTTATTAAATAAACTAAACACTTTCATTTTAAATTGTGAGTTTAGTGTTTTTGATCCTAAGAAACGCTGATGCTTTAATCAATAATTAATCCACAGCTCCTCTCTCTGCTCCAGAGGATTTAAACAAATATCCTAATGCCCCCCCCCCCCCCCCCCCCCCCCCCCCAAGCAGTAAACCCAGTGATGAGCGGGTCTTCGGCGCTCCGTGCAGGTCCGCTGTTGTCCACAAGAGGCACATAGACATGTTGAGGGCCGGACCATTAACCATCTGAATCCTTGCCGTTTTTACGATTTTACATTGAGTTACGACAACATCGTGATTTAAGGCGAGGGATGCGTTGCCATGGAAACGGCATATGGTGAGATCCCAGATTTTATGTACAGCTGTTGAGGCATGGACCGGTGAGATGTGAAGTTTGGGGGACGCCACATTATATATCAGATTTGACCTAGAGCTGCTCAGGGCCGCAGTGTTAACCATCAGGTGAAGTTTGGCGGCTTCTGAGCATGTCAGTTGGAGTTATGACATCATCGAGTTACATGGCGAGGGATCGCCTAGCATCGAGCGAACGTGAAAATCGGCACCACATCGCGGCTACGCCGTGCGGTGAAAAGTTGTGATTTTGATGACTTTTCATGTCTCGAGACGCTACCCGCCGAATTTGGAGTCGACCAGATAAAATCCCTAGGAGGAGTTCGTTAAAGTACGCAGGGCGAAAAACGCGATCAATCGCGTTTTCCAATGCCAAATTCAAAATGGCCGAATTCCTGTACGTTTTTCTATACACCTCCAAGAGCCTTTTTCGTTCGTCTCCGCACCCTAGATATACATAGCAATTTTCGTTATACACCATGTTCGCTTTGCGAGCGATTACATTCGGGTCTTAGCCTCTCAGACCCGAATAATAAAATGTGCCAGTCGTTTTGTGTGTGTGTGTGTGTGTGTGTGTGTGTGTGTGTGTGTGTGTGTGTGTGTGTGTGTGTGTGTGTGTGTGTGTGTGTGTGTGTGTGTGTGTGTGTGTGTGTGTGTGTGTGTGTGTGTGTGTGTGTGTGTGTGTGTGTGTGTGTGTGTGTGTGTGTGTGTGTGTGTGTGTGTGTGTGTGTGTGTGTGTGTGTGTGTGTGTGTGTGTGTGTGTGTGTGTGTGTGTGTGTGTGTGTGTGTGTGTGTCTCGCTTCACGAGCGATTAAATTGATCCTATGCATATCAATCATGCGAGTCTAGAAACTAGGCTCGGCCTAACCCTGTTCTCTGCCGGTGTAGGTACCATATCTGCTCGGGGTCATATCCGTCGCTTACCAATGACGTCACGCGTTGTGATTGGCTGTACGTTAATTTACCCAGGGGTGCTCGGGGGCGCTGTCTAGAGTATAGCGGGGTTGTCTGATCATTATATTACATTACATTGCATTTAGCTGACGCTTTTATCCAAAGCGACTTACAATAAGTGCGTTCGACCAGGAAGACACAACCTGTGGACAAAAGTGCCCGAGATCAGCCTCTTAATTTACCCAGGGCCGAGTGCTTGGCTTTGGGCATGAACATTCAGGAAACTCCCCTGAGTATTTTATTAAATATCGGAACTTTGGAGAGGAGTTGGGGGACACACGACCAGAGATGGGGTCGTTACTAAAAAAAAAGTAATATATTAGATATTACATATTACTTTAAAAAAAAGTAATATATTACACTACTTCGTTACTCTCTACATAAAGTAACTCGTTACTTTACTCGTTACTTTACTCGCAGGGCCGGCCCGCCCCTCCCTGCAGGCAGATCACGCAGACTGCTAAAGCTTCAAATGTTCTCTTTAGTTCAGTTTCCATTGATAAGACTGATCCAGATCCTGAATGTTCTCCTATCTGACCATGGCTGTCCTCGGTCTCCTGCTATCTGTATATTTTGCGCAGTCTATCTCTGCTCACGCTGTTGCGTCGGCGTGTTCTCCTGCGTGTTGGCCATGTGTTGCACTGGAACCAGACACCGCAAAGACTTCAGCCGAGCACGTACGAACTGCGCATGCGTGAGTGGCAATAACTCTCCTTACCAGCAGGCGGCGGTAGTGTGTATTCGTCATTCAAAACAGGCAACAACCGGAAAACAGAGAAGAAGAACAGACTACGTGATATAAACTAACAACAAATAGCTGTGCGTTAGCTTCACCTTAGCATGTGTTCTTTGCAGGTGTTTGTTGAGGTTTGATTATGACTGATTTTAGTAACGAAGTAACGCGTGTCGGGGCAATGTTAGTAACTGTAGTGTGATTACTGAATTATAAAAGTAGCGCGTTACACTACTCCGTTACAGACAAAAGTAATATTATTACACCCAACTCTGCACACGACACATCACATCACATCTACAGATGAAGACGAAGCGAATGGAAGTACTCCCATACTCCTAGCGTGTGAAAAATGTTTGTGAAAAACGTGTGCAAAGTCTCCGAAAACGGAGCAGTGGCTGTGATGCTAGCTTTGCGGCTAGCGGTTAGTTGTTATTTTTTATGTTTGAATGTTAAAAAATAACAATCGACAGTGTAAACATAATTATGTAAATAACCAAATGTGTGTTCTGTGAAACGGAAAAAAGGATTTTACATTGTTTTTGTTACTTTCGTTGCAGTGTCTTAAATGTAATTTAGGTTAACTTCCTGTTTGAAGTTGTTGCTATGGAAACAACATGACGGAGAAAAAAAGTAATATCTTCTACATATAATAACGGACAAAGTAAAGAATGAAGTGAAGGCTATGTTTAAATGTTCGGAATTTGAACGTGTATGATGGTCCTCTTGAGTTGACGTACAATATGACCCCGAGCAGATATGGTACCAACACCGGTCGTTTTCCCCGTCTTGTGTGCTTGGCAGGGTTACCGCGAGCGACCTCTGGTCTCAGACCCTAAAAAGCAAAACCTGTCCAATAAATAAACTCTTCCCCCCCCCCCCTCTCTCTCTCCCCCCCCCCCCCTCTCTCTCTCCCCCCCCCCCCCCCTCTCTCTCTCCCCCCCCCCCTCTCTCTCCCCCCCCCCCTCCCCTCTCTCTCTCTCTCCCCCCCCCCCCCTCCCCTCTCTCTCCCCCCCCCCCCCTCCCCTCTCTCTCCCCCCCCCCTCCCCTCTCTCTCCCCCCCCCCTCTCTCCCCCCCCCCTCTCCCCCCCCCCCCCCTCTCTCCCCCCCCCCCCTCTCTCCTCAGAAAACGCGCTACGGGACGTACTCCCTGCTGCTCCGCGCCCGGCTGGCTCACGGAGACGAGGACCTGTCGGCCTTCGAGGCGCGGCTGCTGGACGACGGCCTGCAGAGGGCGCACTCCAGCCCCACGCTGCCGCAGGAACCACAGAAGAAGAGCCGCGGACACCAGACCTCCCGCAGCCTAAAGGGCACTTCCTGTTCCTCGTCCTCCTCCACTGACAGGAAGAAGAACGGAGGAGAGAAACCAGAGGAGGAGGCGGCGTGACGGACAGGATGCATTATGGGTAGCAGACTCCTCCCACGACTCGCTGTGATTGGCTGAGCAGCCGGTGAGGCGTTCGAGGGCCGTGGGAGACCAGGCGCTCGTTAGGAAGGAGGAGGAGCGTTTCATTTCTCCACCAGTGAAACATTCAGGTTCAAAATCTGAAGAGACGTTTAATTTCTGATCCGCAGTGAGGGAGAGTTTCACAATAAAGGCTTTTATTTCCTGTCTGATCATCAGCAGGGTGGGAGTTTCACAATAAAGGCTTTTATTTCCTGTCTGATCATCAGCAGGGTGGGAGTTTCACAATAAAAGCTTTTATTTCCTGTCTGATCATCAGCAGGGTGGGAGTTTCACAATAAAAGCTTTTATTTCCTGTCTGATCATCAGCAGGGTGGGAGTTTCACAATAAAAGCTTTTATTTCCTGTCTGATCATCAGCAGGGTGGGAGTTTCACAATAAAAGCTTTTATTTCCTGTCTGATCATCAGCAGGGTGGGAGTTTCACAATAAAAGCTTTTATTTCCTGTCTGATCATCAGCAGGGTGGGAGTTTCACAATAAAGGCTTTTATTTCCTTAAGTTGACGGAGAAAAGCCTAAATATCGAAACCGACAGTAAACACTTAGTAGGTACGAGTGTGTTTGTGCGCGCGCGTGTGTGTGCGCACGCGTGTGTGTGTGTGTGTAAATACTTTATTTATGTGTTTTCTTCTTGCTGGAACAAACAGGAAGTTGTTTAGTGATTATAAACTACTGAGCAGAAAATTAATATTTCCAACTTTAATTTAAATTATTTTCTGTCTGGATTCATTTGCAGATTTTTTTTCTTGGTGCTTAAATTTAGATATATTATTATTTTTTATTATTGTTTAAAATTGTATTTATGGGTTCATTTTCTAAATAAAATAACAAAAAAAATGCATGAATGGAAAATAATAAATTACAAACCATGAAATAAATCAAATCTGGAAATGCTAATCAACAATAATATATAACGTTTCTATTTCTTAGTGAGACTTAAAGATCAAGAAGATTAAAGATCTAAAGAGACATTTTATTTTGAAGGCAGCAGATTTCCTGAATTTAGATATTTTCTGCTCCGTGGTTTAGTCGCTGCTCTTCCTCTCGTCGCTGGAGTCCGTCCTCTTTCCACATTCCTGTTTCATCCTAAAGTTTATGAATTATTATCTTTGTGTGTTTTTGTTCAGAAGTGTTTCATATTTTTGTTAAAGGAAATGAACATTAAATGAGGCTGGGGCTTCTGGGTGATGAAGTTTTCTGCTGCTGCCACTTGGAGTCTATTCAGACACTTTCAAAGTGGGGATTCAGGGTTTCTGAAAGCCTCACGGTTACTGACAGGAAGTGGTCACCAGGTGGCAGCAGAGAGAAAACTGCTCTTCTTCTTCACAGTTTTATAAGTATTGTGTATAAATGTTTAATAATGCTGACATTATTTTTGAAATGCAACTTTTTTTGAAACCCTGATCAATAATCTGTGTCCCGATCGCACTGAGGGGAAACTTGAAGATTTATTTTTTGAGTTTGTTTTGAGTTTTTCTTGTTTTGTAAAGTTTTCCAGCTGTTTGTGAAACGCTGGATCATCGGACTAAGAACTCTTTAAAACTATGATGTAGAAACCAAGGTTTCAAAGGTACTGAGAGAACTGAACTACGGAGGCTTCGAACCATATTTAACATGTCTGTTTACGCCATGGTCCGAAGTACGCTGTCATGTGACCTCCTCAACACTCGATTTGATCAACACTAACTTTGTTGTTCGACTTCAAGGACTTCTCCAATAAGACCATCTTAAATCAGTTTTCCACTTTTGACGTCCGACATAAACCACATCGGAGCTTTTTGTTTAAACTCCCGGTCACAGACAGGAGTCAGTTCATGGACTACATTTCCCATCAGGCCTTGCAACGCCTCAAGCTGAGTCCCAACGCTCCACTCACAAACACTTCACACCTTTAGCAGCAACGTTGTGAATTCAAACAAAACCACGTGGTTAAGTTTAGAGGAACATCACGGTTTGGGTTCAAATAAGTGAGTTTGTCTCGAGACCTAAGTTACGTTCGTGACCTAAGCTTTAATACGCGGGACATCAGCGCGCCTCCCTATGCAGACTTTATAACTCATATCTATGGATGCATTAAGAGGTTAACAAACACGTAACTAGCCAAATTGTCAAATCTGAAACTCGTCCACATGGAAACACGATTTTATGGAGTTTTGAAAAATGTACGTTTTGCTGAAACAGGAAAATATCCTTCCTTGTTAGAGCTTAGCAGACAGCAGGTGTTTGGATTAACATCACGGTTTGCACTGAAATCAGTGAGCTTGTTACGAGAACTAAGTTACTAACCTACATTGGTTTGACGCGGGACGTTCTGTTTGTGGACGCAGCAAGAACAAACGTAGTCCGCCGCAGGAGAAGGGTCTGACCCGAAAGCTTTACGTGTTTAGGTTCAGAAAACATCAGTTTGGGGTGAAAAGTGTTTGTGACGTTCAAACCTAAGTCTTAAATGCGTTAAACGAGGCGTTTTCCCGCCCGTGTGATCCAGGAAACGTAATACCTCCAAAACCCAACTTTCATAGGAAGTTCATTCCGTGTTACACATCGACGATGATCAACTCCTTCTACTTTGGAAAACCCGCACATTTCCCGAACACTCCGAGAGGACGGGACGTCGCTCCTCTTCGTCTCCAATAACCTCGGGTCGTATTAACTCCTAATATCCAGTTGTGTATTTGTCGCTCTGCAATGTAGGCAGCTTAGGATGAACCGTCTAAGAGTCATGGCCGCTTCCAGCTGTGTCCGTGTTTGTAAATAAAGTTGAAGCCAGACGTTTAGCTGCTGGTTAGATTTAAAGTAGACGTTATTTATTCTTTAGTTTCTGTGAATGTTTTTTTGTTGATAGCTGTACATACCGTCCACTTCCTGTGAGGCTCGCAGTGAAACACAGACTTCCTGTGAGGCTCGCAGTGAAACACAGACTTCCTGTGAGGCTCGCAGTGAAACACAGACTTCCTGTGAGGCTCGCAGTGAAACACAGACTTCCTGTGAGGCTCGTAGTGACTTCCTGTGAGGCTCGCAGTGAAACACAGACTTCCTGTGAGGCTCGTAGTGAAACACAGACTTCCTGTGAGGCTCGCAGTGAAACACAGACTTCCTGTGAGGCTCGCAGTGAAACACAGACTTCCTGTGAGGCTCGTAGTGAAACACAGACTTCCTGTGAGGCTCGCAGTGACACACAGACTTCCTGTGAGGCTCGTAGTGAAACACAGACTTCCTGTGAGGCTCGCAGTGACACACAGACTTCCTGTGAGGCTCGCAGTGAAACACAGACTTCCTGTGAGGCTCGCAGTGACACACAGACTTCCTGTGAGGCTCGTAGTGAAACACAGACTTCCTGTGAGGCTCGCAGTGACACACAGACTTCCTGTGAGGCTCGTAGTGACTTCCTGTGAGGCTCGCAGTGAAACACAGACTTCCTGTGAGGCTCGTAGTGACACACAGACTTCCTGTGAGGCTCGCAGTGAAACACAGACTTCCTGTGAGGCTCGCAGTGAAACACAGACTTCCTGTGAGGCTCGCAGTGAAACACAGACTTCCTGTGAGGCTCGTAGTGAAACACAGACTTCCTGTGAGGCTCGTAGTGAAACACAGACTTCCTGTGAGGCTCGTAGTGAAACACAGACTTCCTGTGAGGCTCGTAGTGAAACACAGACTTCCTGTGAGGCTCGCAGTGAAACACAGACTTCCTGTGAGGCTCGTAGTGAAACACAGACTTCCTGTGAGGCTCGTAGTGAAACACAGACTTCCTGTGAGGCTCGCAGTGAAACACAGACTTCCTGTGAGGCTCGCAGTGAAACACAGACTTCCTGTGAGGCTCGCAGTGAAACACAGACTTCCTGTGAGGCTCGTAGTGACTTCCTGTGAGGCTCGCAGTGAAACACAGACTTCCTGTGAGGCTCGCAGTGAAACACAGACTTCCTGTGAGGCTCGTAGAACACAGACTTCCTGTGAGGCTCGTAGTGAAACACAGACTTCCTGTGAGGCTCGTAGTGAAACACAGACTTCCTGTGAGGCTCGCAGTGAAACACAGACTTCCTGTGAGGCTCGCAGTGAAACACAGACTTCCTGTGTTTACCATGTTGAAGGCTAAGAGGCAAAAATAAAAACATTTCAAAAACAACAAGAGTCCGTTTTTATTCAAAGTCTCAAACAGTCGCAGCGCTTGTCTCGTTAAATACAGAATATACTCGATCACACAGTATTAGTAAAAACATGTTTATCTGAAAGTAACGGAGAAATGATCTTTAAGTCCTCATTAATTAAACATCTTAATGTTTGTAATCAAAGCTCAAATAAAAAACACTCAAAATGAAGTCGTTTATCTGAGAGTTATTATATATTTATCTTCATTTAACGTTTGGATTTAATGTTTTATTGAATTGAATTTGAGCTTTTAACTAACTCTTAAACAAAGTCAATATTTGTATTAAACGTATTCATTGTAATTTTCACAATAAAAGCCCAAAATGTTGACTTTTTAATAACAATTTTACTTTTATAATATTTCCACACTGAGACTTTCTTACGAACCGTGTTCCGCACCAATGAAGTCCGTGCTGCATTCATGAACCAACACAAAAACTGGAAATCTCACTACTTTCCTAGGAACTGAAAATGCAAGCTTTGTAAACACTGAGTTATAGTTCATGTTAAAATGTGTAATGTATCTTTAAAAACTCAAACTGAAATTCCTTTTTTAAATGTTAAAAAGGTGGGTTTTTTGGGGTAAAACGCTAAAACTTCTGACGTCACAGGAGTTGCCATCTTTGGGTCCGAGTCCAGGTCCTGGAGAGGACAGAAGCCACGTCTTCAGATCTGAAAGACCTGAAGAGTTCTGGTTCCTAAAGAGTCCAGTTCTTGAAGAGTCCTGGTTCTTGAAGAGTCCAGTTCCTAAAGAGTCCTGGTTCCTAAAGGGTTCTGGTTCTTGAAGAGTCCAGTTCCTAAAGAGTTCTGGTTCTTGAAGAGTCCAGTTCCTAAAGACACCTGGTTCCTAAAGAGTCCTGGTTCTTGAAGAGTCCAGTTCCTAAAGAGTTCTGGTTCTTGAAGAGTCCTGGCTCCTAAAGAGTCCTGGTTCCTAAAGAGTCCTGGTTCCTAAAGAGTTCTGGTTCTTGAAGAGTCCTGGTTCCTAAAGAGTTCTGGTTCTTGAAGAGTCCTGGTACCGAAACTGCTTGAAACAGGATTTTACCTCCTGCTGGTCACTGATTGGCCACAGGCGGCTCCTCCTCTTCATCCATTGGCTGGCTGCCGAAGCCGCTGTCAACCGTGGCGTCTGATTGGACGGGAAAAAAAACAGGTGAGGTGTGTGTGTGTGTGTGTGTGTGTGTGTGTGTGTGTGTGTGTGTGTGTGTGTGTGTGTGTGTGTGTGTGTGTGTGTGTGTGTGTGTGTGTGTGTGTGTGTGTGTGTGTGTGTGTGTGTGTGTGTGTGTGTGTACCTGTGTTGTGTTTCTCCTCTTGCAGCTGTTTGTCTCTCAGCAGTCGAACTCCTTCTGTCAGACCGAGAGACTGAAGAGCTTCAACCAGAGCAGAGAGCGCACCCCCCCCCAGCTACACACACACACACACACACACACACAGGTTAGGACATATGCAGGTTACATTTTTTTTTAAAAAGCTCTTATTTCCTTTCTGAAAATCAGCAGGGGTAGATTTCACAATAAAAGCCTGTACTTCCTGTGTTACCTCACTGTGTGTGTGTGTGTGTGTGTGTGTGTGTGTGTTACCTGGTAGTGCCTCAGCAGCTGTTGGCAGGGGGAGGGGCTCTCCAGGTAAAGGGGGGTCAGCGTCATCATCCCCAGTCTTTCTGCCAGTTTCCTCCAGGGGGCGTCACCTCCACCTGTCTCACCTGTCCCACCCCCCACACTCAGCAGCTCCACCAGGTGGGACAGTGTCTCCTCGTCCAGATCCCCCGCTGGGACCCCCGCATCAGAGACGCTGCTCGACTTCATCTTCTTACTGGACTTACTGGACCTCTGATCTGAGACCAGCAGACTCCTCACCTAGGGGAGAGGGGGGGATGACAGGTGAGGGGGGACAAGGTGAGTTTTATGTTCTTTGTCCACTGTGTAATTCCAGCCTGTGCTTTTATTTTGAAAGGGTAATCACTACCTTCTGGCAGCGGGCCAGGTCCAGAGGGGTGTGTCCCGGCGCAGGCCTCTTACGGGGGTTGATGATTGGCTGTGAGGCGACCTCCCGGTCTCTGATTGGCTGTAAGGCGACCTCCCGGTCTCTGATTGGCTGTGAGGCGACCTCCTGCTCTCTGATTGGCTCTGAGGCAGCCTCCCGCTCTCTGATTGGTTCCTCGTCTTCCTCGTCTGAAGAGGAGCTGAAGAAGAGCGGCTCGTCGTTCTCTATGTTTTTATCAGCGCCTGAAAAACAGCCTCATTTACTATATTATATACATTTTTACTAAATACTAATGTCCCTGAATGGTTACAGAACCAACCACCTCCAACAGGTAGCTAACACTTAGCTAAAGTATCTTAACACTGCTTACCCAACAGGTTGCTAACACTTAGCTAAAGTATCTTAACACTGCTCCAACAGGTAGCTAACACTTAGCTAAAGTATCTTAACACTGCTTACTACCTCCAACACTTAGCTAAAGTATCTTAACACTGCTTACCACCTCCAACAGGTTGCTAACACTTAGCTAAAGTATCTTAACACTGCTTACTACCTCCAACACTTAGCTAAAGTATCTTAACACTGCTTACCCAACAGGTTGCTAACACTTAGCTAAAGTATCTTAACACTGCTCCAACAGGTAGCTAACACTTAGCTAAAGTATCTTAACACTGCTTACTACCTCCAACAGGTAGCTAACACTTAGCTAAAGTATCTTAACACTGCTTACCACCTCCAACAGGTTGCTAACACTTAGCTAAAGTATCTTAACACTGCTTACTACCTCCAACAGGTAGCTAACACTTAGCTAAAGTATCTTAACACTGCTTACTACCTCCAACAGGTAGCTAACACTTAGCTAAAGTATCTTAACACTGCTTACTACCTCCAACAGGTAGCTAACACTTAGCTAAAGTATCTTAACACTGCTTACCACCTCCAACAGGTTGCTAACACTTAGCTAAAGTATCTTAACACTGCTTACTACCTCCAACAGGTAGCTAACACTTAGCTAAAGTATCTTAACACTGCTTACCACCTCCAACAGGTTGCTAACACTTAGCTAAAGTATCTTAACACTGCTTACTACCTCCAACACTTAGCTAAAGTATCTTAACACTGCTTACCCAACAGGTTGCTAACACTTAGCTAAAGTATCTTAACACTGCTCCAACAGGTAGCTAACACTTAGCTAAAGTATCTTAACACTGCTTACTACCTCCAATAGGTAGCTAACACTTAGCTAAAGTATCTTAACACTGCTTACCACCTCCAATAGGTAGCTAACACTTAGCTAAAGTATCTTAACACTGCTTACCACCTCCAACAGGTTGCTAACACTTAGCTAAAGTATCTTAACACTGCTTACTACCTCCAACACTTAGCTAAAGTATCTTAACACTGCTTACCCAACAGGTTGCTAACACTTAGCTAAAGTATCTTAACACTGCTCCAACAGGTAGCTAACACTTAGCTAAAGTATCTTAACACTGCTTACTACCTCCAACAGGTAGCTAACACTTAGCTAAAGTATCTTAACACTGCTTACCACCTCCAACAGGTTGCTAACACTTAGCTAAAGTATCTTAACACTGCTTACTACCTCCAACAGGTAGCTAACACTTAGCTAAAGTATCTTAACACTGCTTACTACCTCCAACAGGTAGCTAACACTTAGCTAAAGTATCTTAACACTGCTTACTACCTCCAACAGGTAGCTAACACTTAGCTAAAGTATCTTAACACTGCTTACCACCTCCAACAGGTTGCTAACACTTAGCTAAAGTATCTTAACACTGCTTACTACCTCCAACAGGTAGCTAACACTTAGCTAAAGTATCTTAACACTGCTTACCACCTCCAACAGGTTGCTAACACTTAGCTAAAGTATCTTAACACTGCTTACTACCTCCAACACTTAGCTAAAGTATCTTAACACTGCTTACCCAACAGGTTGCTAACACTTAGCTAAAGTATCTTAACACTGCTCCAACAGGTAGCTAACACTTAGCTAAAGTATCTTAACACTGCTTACTACCTCCAATAGGTAGCTAACACTTAGCTAAAGTATCTTAACACTGCTTACCACCTCCAATAGGTAGCTAACACTTAGCTAAAGTATCTTAACACTGCTTACCACCTCCAACAGGTGCTTTATTATTATTGATGCAGGTGTGTGTTACCTGCAGCGATGAGCATGGAGACGAGCGTCGGGGAGCCCAGACTCGCTGCCAGGTGCAGCGCAGAGTTCCCTCCAAACGTCACGGCGTTCACATCCGCCTTCAGCTACACACACACACACACACACACACACACACAGTTGTTATAATGCTCTGATAATATATAAATATAACAATAGTGTCTTCATGTCTTAAAGCTGCTGAGTCCTATGTTGCACCTCAAACAACAAATACATCCAGACGTTTCTTTTCCTTCCTCTACAGAAAGAATAAAAGCAGCCAGTGCCTGCCACCGGACATCCATCCCATAATTATTCTCCGTAAAAACAAAGCTGACTCTGTTTGATGCTCATATTTCTGGAGGAGTTATACCGTTTACAGAAATATTGTTTTCTGGCAGCACTTTAACATTTTACGGGGAATTTATCTGCATTTTTGTGTGTGTGTGTGTGTGTGTGTGTGTGTGTGTGTGTGTGTGTGTGTGTGTGTGTGTGTGTGTGTGTGTGTGTGTGTGTGTGTGTGTGTGTGTGTGTGTGTGTGTGTGTGTGTGTGTGTGTGTGTGTGTGTGTGTGTGTGTGTGTGTGTGTGTGTGTGTGTGTGTGTGTGTGTGTGTGTGTGTGTGTGTGTGTGTGTGTGTGTGTGTGTGTGTGTATATATACACACCTCAGTGATGAGGGTGCAGGCTCCTCTGAACAGGTTCCTCTTCACTGATAGGTGCAGAGCTGTGTGCCCGCTCTTCAGCTCCGGAGCGTTGATCTTGGCTCCGCCCCCAACGAGGAGGCGCAGACATCGCTCCCCGTCCCTCCTGACGGCCAGGTGCAGCGGCTGCATACCTGAGGAGCAGATATAACAGATTCGAGATTCAAAGGTGTTCTCATCAGAGGCTCAGCAGCTTCAGTGTAGAAATGGAAATGACATTCTTCTGACCTGAGCTCCTCCAACAACGCAAGAAGTCTATATACATGTAAACAGAATATGATATTAAATAATGTACATTAAAGTGGACCTATCATGCTATATTTGAACAATATATTGTAGGGCCGTACCTATACAAAAAAATATACTTATTTTTTCAAAATACCAAAAAGATCCTGCATTTTAGCCACGCCTCATTTCGCTCTATTTGCTCTTTCCAGCCCTGTTTTTACAGGGGGCTGATTCTGTGAGCTGCAGCTGACCACGCCCACCTGCAGCTGACCACGCCCCCATGTAGCTGACCACGCCCCCCTGCAGGAGAGGGGAGCCTACTTTGAGATCAGCTGCTGGGCTGCAGCGGGGAGAAGAGGGGGAGAAAAAGAGATCTCCGTCCTCCGTGTTTTATTATATGATTATATAAAGTCGTTATTCATTTGTTTTAAAGCTCAATAAATAACAAAGAAGACCTTTGACCGGCACTTTTCTAATTTTGTCCGGAAGATTTGAACTTTCACGAACATCTTGACTGAAACTCTGCCGCACGGTTCCCTCGTCCCTTGGAAGAGGCGGAGAGGTGGGTGTTTGTCATCTGCTGGTGGACTAACCGGAGAGAACTACAGCGCTTGCCTCGACGGGGAGGGAAGAAAGAGCCACAGCGGAGAATAAACAGAAGGCCAACCATGGCAACCATGCACGGGAAGTCTTCTTTGCTGCTTTTGTGGAACACTACAGCGCCACTTACAGGCCTGGTATATGTACTACAGCGTCTCCAGCGCTTTCGAGCGGCAATGGCCGGCCGTGGCCCAACCCCCCATTCCCCTGATAGGTGGAGAGTTGGCCATATAGGCGGAGCTCCTCGTTCCTGACGTCAGAGATATTTCAAATCTGGATCAGTCTGTTTCAGATCCGTTGCAGCCCCGTTTTTAGAGATGTGGGTACGGAGGAAAAGAGAGAGGGTTGTGTTTTCTGACACTTGGTGAGTTCCCTGGAACACCGGGGACACATTCATGTATAAAAGACGTACAAGAGTGCATTTTGCATGATTTAAGACAAATATATGTCCTGTACAGGTGGGGTTCTCCCGTGCAATATTATTATTATTAATAATGTTCTATAATAACGTGCAGTTACGTATCTGCCACTACGTTTTGTTGCACTACTAAACACTGCTCGTCACTGTACAGTTTTTTACATAAATGATGTGACCGTCTGTTTCCTGTAGATATCTAATGCTCTTTTTATGCCCTGTTAGTGTACAGTTTATTATCATGCTGCTGTGTTTATTGTATTTTTGTAACTCTGGCACAACAATTTCCTTCGGGATGAATGAAGTCTTAACTTATCTTAAGTGGTGTTTCCCATTACAGGTAATTTATCATATATAATATATTTCCTGTCCAGGTGGTGTTTGTCTCACCGTGGTAGTCATATGCGTTGACCAGGTGAGCGTTGTGTTCCCCCAGGTGAGCCAGCAGGGGGCGCAGCGAGGCGGCGTCTCCGTTCAGCGCCGCCAGGTGGAGCGGGCTGCGACCCTCTCCGTCCAATCGGGAGGGGTCAGCCCCCGCCCGCAGGAGAGCCTCCAACACCTTCACCTGCCGCGTGATCACGGCCAGGTGCAGCGGAGTCTGAGGGTAACAGAGGATAAGATACACTTTATTGATCCCAAATAAAAAAAATTACATTTTAAATGTACAGTGTGAAGAAATAGAAACAGGTTTTATAAGCTAACTGATGGAGGTGATTAGCAGTTTTAAGATACATTAGCTAAGTGTTAGCTACCTGTTGGAGGTGGTTGGCGGTGTTGAGATACGTAAGCTAAGTGTTAGCTTAGGTTAGCTACTTGTTAGAGGTGGTTAGCGGTGTTGAGATACGTAAGCTAAGCGTTAGCTACCTGTTGGAGGTGGTTAACGGTGTTGAGATATGTAAGCTAAGTGTTAGCTTAGGTTAGCTACTTGTTAGAGGTGGTTAGCGGTGTTGAGATACGTAAGCTAAGCGTTAGCTACCTGTTGGAGGTGGTTAGCGGTGTTGAGATACGTTAGCTAAGTGTTAGCTTAGGTTAGCTACTTGTTAGAGGTGGTTAGCGGTGTTGAGATACGTAAGCTAAGCGTTAGCTACCTGTTGGAGGTGGTTAGCGGTGTTGAGATACGTAAGCTAAGCGTTAGCTACCTGTTAGAGGTGGTTAGCGGTGTTGGGATACGTAAGTTAAGTGTTAGCTACCTGTTGGAGGTGGTCAGCGGTGTTAGCTAAGTGTTAACTACCTGTTGGAGGTGGTTGGCGGTGTTAGCTAAGTGTTAACTACCTGTTGGAGGTGGTTGGCGGTGTTAGCTAAGTGTTAACTACCTGTTGGAGGTGGTTGGCGGTGTTAGCTAAGTGTTAACTACCTGTTGGAGGTGGTTGGCGGTGTTAGCTAAGTGTTAACTACCTGTTGGAGGTGTTTGGCGGTGTTAGCTAAGTGTTAACTACCTGTTGGAGGTGGTTGGCGGTGTTAGCTAAGTGTTAACTACCTGTTGGAGGTGGTTGGCGGTGTTAGCTAAGTGTTAACTACCTGTTGGAGGTGGTTGGCGGTGTTAGCTAAGTGTTAACTACCTGTTGGAGGTGGTTGGCGGTGTTAGCTAAGTGTTAACTACCTGTTGGAGGTGGTTGGGGGTGGTTGGCGGTGTTAGCTAAGTGTTAACTACCTGTTGGAGGTGGTTGGCGGTGTTCAGGACGTTTTGCTGCTGGCTGCTCAGCAGGGTGTGGATCAGCTGCTGGATCACACTGGTCTGCTGATGGATGATGGCCAGGTGCAAAGGACTGTGGGAAAAGTCAAATCCAGTTTAAAAACAGAAACTGTCAACAACGTTTACGGTCAAAGATGCAATGACATATAAAGATTTGACAAATTGGTCATGGCCCTAAAATAAAGGTCATGTGGCACGACTTTGTTTATTGTTTATCCTAAACACAATTCATTTCCAAGTTATTAGAAACTAAACATAAGCATTAGGAAGGTTGATCCTTGTGGTTGTCATCTCCCCCTGTTTCTTAGACCAATGAACCAAATAAACCAAATGAGCTCACGTGTCTCCGTTGCCGTCCTGGACCCCACAGAGGTGTCTCTGGATGGCCAGAAGGACCCGCGCGTCCCCAGAGCTGCAGTACTGAAGCAGGGCGGCCGCCGTCTGCCGGGCGCTGAGAGACGCTCGGGAGCGGAGGGCGGCGGCTGGAGACAAAACACAACCAGCTCGTTAAGGATTGTTAGAGAACTCTCCCTGGTCCCCGGCTTGAGCTTCAGTCTCAGGATCCATGTATCTGTGATCCTCAGGATCCATGTATCTGTGATCCTCAGGATCCATGTATCTGTGATCCTCTCCAGAATGGAAGGAGTCATCACATACAGAGACTAGTTCCTGAACAGTGTCCTTCACATGCTGATATCCAAGAGAGGGAGTTACACAGTCACAAGATGGAGGAATAGAAAGCAGTATTCAATGTTTACTTCAGATTAGCTCCACGTCAGAAATGAGCATGCTTGATGTCTCTCTCCATAGAGGCTGAATCATCATGTTAATCACATAGCTATCATCTGCCTCAAACAGTCCTGATGCTCTTCTAGGTAATCACACATCCTGTCATGTTCACAGCTACAGTTGGGATACCTTTGTTAGCATGCTACTCTCATGTTGGAGGAGGACTTTTAGGATTGTCCCAACAAATATATATATATTTGCAAGGAATCAGATCAAGTTTTGTTTCTTACTGAGCTGAAACAGCTGCTGCTGCAGAGGGGAGCCTGTCTGTCCTCCTGTCTGTCCCTCAGTCTGAGGGGCGGAGCTTGACATCTGAGCCCCTCCCCCTCCGCTGAAGCCAGTGAATCCTCCGGTGAAGAAGACTCCTCCTCCTCCTCCTCCTCCTCCTCCTCCGTTCATCTGCTGGTTGAACTGAAATCCTGCAGAAAGAATCAAATTGCACGTTAGCCTAAGTTAGCTGGACGAAGGAAATGCAGGAGTAAAGTTCCAGAACATCTGAAAGTACGATGCTAAGCAGTTAAGTATCGTGCTAAGAAGCTAAAGTGCAATGCTAAGAAGCTAAAGCGCAATGCTAAGAAGCTAAAGCGCAATGCTAAGAAGCTAAAGCGCAATGCTAAGAAGCTAAAGCGCAATGCTAAGAAGTTAAAGCGCAATGCTAAGAAGCTAAAGCGCAATGCTAAGAAGCTAAAGCGCAATGCTAAGAAGTTAAAGCGCAATGCTAAGAAGTTAAAGCGCAATGCTAAGAAGTTAAAGTGCAATGCTAAGAAGCTAAAGCTCAATGCTAAGAAGCTAAAGCGCAATGCTAAGAAGCTAAAGCGCAATGCTAAGAAGTTAAAGCGCAATGCTAAGAAGCTAAAGCGCAATGCTAAGAAGCAATGCTAAGAAGTTAAAGCGCAATGCTAAGAAGCTAAAGCGCAATGCTAAGAAGTTAAAGCGCAATGCTAAGAAGTTAAAGCGCAATGCTAAGAAGCTAAAGCGCAATGCTAAGAAGCTAAAGCGCAATGCTAAGAAGCTAAAGTGCAATGCTAAAGCTAAAATAAGATGCTAAGAAGCTAAAGCACGATCCCAATAAGCGCTGCCAATATATCAAAACGATATGAGACCAAATATTGTGTAATACATTTCCGATATGGTATGAGTGTGTGATGTGAAGAGTGTTTATTATTAGTTTTATACTATTTTTATTTTTATTTTTAATAAACAAGGTAAATATTATATAATTGGTATCAGTAAAAATCTACAATAAAGTCTCTTTTAAGGCGAGACACCCCAGGTGAATAGGGTAATTTTTTTAACTTAAAGGTATCAGCTAGAAATTTCTCCAGTTAATTACTTACAATAAGGCAATTGTCTTTTGTATTACAAGTTTTCTGAAATAGCATGTTTAAATATGCAAATTATCCATGATCTCATTAAATATGCACATATTTTAACACATTTCAGGAATCGAAATCTGAACTTTGGATAAAGCCAGGTTCAAAATTCTTGTTTCATTTTGTAGTCATATTAGTATCTAAGGCTTTTACAGAAGGGATTTTGGATATCTCTCTTTATCACTCCATAAATCAGAAAATACTGTCAACAGCCCTACAATATCAATTTTCGCCATGTTTTTAGGTATAAAATGTTGTATAATTCAGGCTATGAATGATATATGAACAAACCCTTCTGTAAAAGCCTTCATAATATTGATAGGAATATAACTGGAAGGTTTGGTGTCTCTACGTGCTACTGAAGTTGACATTTCGAACTCAGAGTAGGAGAAAAAACTCATTTTGAGAAAAGGACCTTTAAAGATTGCAGTGAGGCGCTAGCTAAACCCTCCTGTTCTCTGGATGACAGCTTGCGCCTCGACGCACTCCGTGAAGGTATTTCATGTTCGGGGTCATTTGTTTTTTATAACCTTGCTTCGTGCAAGTGACAATTGTTGTCGTCTTCTCTGTGAACGTTTTTTTCGCCGTTCTTTTGCCATTTTGAGATTTACATTTCTAGCGGAACGCTAACCAGGAAGTGTTTTAGCACACCACGTGACGCATCTGAACGAATCACGTTGTCAGAAATTGACACCAGCCAATGAGATTTTGTTTCTTGGTTTAAGACCCCTTTGTGCTTTCACGATTGGTTGCTGATACAAAGGAAATGACCATATTTGGATCCGATGAGATTGTGCAGGAGAGACGGAGCTTTCCAGCGATATCTCTGATGACATGGTGCACACAGCGGCCGCGGTACTTTATGTTACGTTAGAAAGCTAACTTTTGGTGAATTTAGGAGAAATCTACAGACGCAAATAGACAAACTATAGTAAAATAAACACTTAAATGTGTATTTTGTACGTTTTCCTTCCAAAAGCCTGAAAGAAAACATGTTATAGAATCAAAATAGCACAAAATCTCAAAATTGACCAGTACTTGAAAAACGATGTTTTTGCCTGCAGTGTCTCGCCTTAAAATTGTGTTACGATGTCTAAAGTTACTGATAAGTCACATGTTTCCTGCCTGGCCGTGCCCGTGTATCATTACCCTCTGTCGTCTGGGCGCTATGCACAGCGCCCAGACGACAGAGCAGCAAGAGCAGCAGAAGCCAACTGTTGCTATCTTTGAACTATGCCGCCAAAACATAATTTCAGCCAATCAGCGTCGTCAAATCTGATGGTCACAGGGCGCCTACGTCAGCGCCCGGTGCAGTCTGTGAGTGGTTTGGACTCGTATCCAAGGAGACAAAACAGGAAGCTGTCATTCACTCTGGAAGCTATCATTAGCAGCTAATGAAAACTCAGTTTTTGACATAAAAATGGAATTATGGATTATCAATAGTTTTTGGATTAACCTATGGATTTACCTTCAGCCGCGTTTTTCTCGTTTTTGATCAGAATAACAGCGAAAAGTGAGCATAGCTCCGTGTTGGCTACCTAAAGCTACGTCGTGTGATGTCTGTATTTGCTTCCCCTGTCTCGAGTTCAGATCGCTCAGTGATGATACTTATATTTCTAGAATCTGTGGAATCTCAGTCATTTAGACGCTTCTTGTGAGACTTGTGTTTTGTTTCGGTAAACATGGTTCATATCATCAGTTAGCTGAGTTTCTTCCTGTTAAATGAGTAGGACACATGCATAGTTTAAGAAGCCCTGAGATACAGTTTCGTGAGAAAGAAAACGGGGGGGAAAAGCCCATTAACAGGTTAAATGGGAATTAAATCATTTTAAGTCATTTTGAGTGTTCCCAAAGCCCCGGTGTTCTGCAGTGTGTGTGGGCCGACTGGACTGTTGCAGTTTATGCTGTAGAAACTCTGTCCAGGACAAGGTGTTCGGAAGTTTTGGAAGATTCATAGCACACTGAAGATTATGGAGGTATTGATCAGACTTCACATATTTTTAAGCCTCAATTTGTCCTTCCCCCCCCCCCCCCCTCTAGCATCACCAGAAGTCATGATTTAAAGAGCCTGTGACATGAGTTTCCCCCATCATCCAAACCCATCAATTTGAGTAAATATTGTCCCCTTGAAAACCGTTACTGAACTGATTTTGGATATTTGTACTTTGATAACCATTAATCTGCCCTTCAATGTTGACCATTTTCTGGATCTTCTCGGGGATTCTTCAAGTCCCGCCAAATTATGTGTGACGTCATTGCGGGCACAGCGCTCCAGCTGCACCGTTCAGGATCCCAGCATCTG
Source organism: Pogonophryne albipinna (assembly GCA_028583405.1). Lineage (NCBI taxonomy): Eukaryota > Metazoa > Chordata > Actinopteri > Perciformes > Artedidraconidae > Pogonophryne > Pogonophryne albipinna. The sequence continues at coordinate 4,264,141 of JAPTMU010000024.1, read as the reverse complement.
CATGTAAACGCACGATGGCGCACACAGCAGCAAGCTCAGACAGCGATGACAGTTTAATTTTGAACGTGTCTGAGAGCTCATATGAGGCTGAAGGATCGGTTTATGTTGTATCTGTTAGAAGTTTAGGAATTAGGTCAATATGGGCGATCATACGGTCATGTAACCAGTGGGGGACTGGGACTAAAAATCATCCCGGGACTCTCGACCGGCCCACTTCGGTACCGCTAGTAAATTGTCAACGGGGGGAGTGGGGGATGTCGGGGGCGGCGGGTGCTGTAGGCTGGGGAAGGCTAAGCCTTCCCAAATATTTGTGTCACTGCATCCTGGTAAAATACAAATATAATGTATAATGTCTGTGTCTTTGACATTAGCGCTGCGAGCCACCTGTGCCCTGTACTACGAAGCCAGTTCAACATACCCTGGATATGTTTGAGTAACAAACAAACTAACAACAAACTAACAAACGAGATCTCGCTAAGCGGTCCTACGACGCTGGTTATCAACTCGGTAAATCAAGCCAGGGTTTCTCTCACCAGCTGAGAGCGCGTTCACGTCTAAGACACGAGTGGATCTGACTTTAATTACATTTGACTTGAGTGTTTCGTCAACATAATGTGTTGCTTAAAATAATACTTCTGCATACAGTATGTGACACTGCAAGTGTTGCACGGCCAGATACGGCTGGAGAAGCTGACTCGGATAAGGAAATATATGATATATTATGATATTATATGATCGATGATCTGATTGATGATGTTATATGAATGATAAGTGCGACACGTCGGCGTCTTCTCTGCATACGGCAGTTTAAACTGTATTTCCTTTATCCTGTAATATAACTTGAGAGATTTAAACTCCGCACACTGAGTTGATCTCTTTTCTATAGACGCCGGAGGCGGGCAGCGTCAGGTAAAAAAAAGTTATTTAGCCCAAACCTGAGCCTCACGCGCCGCCTATGGGGATGTATAGTGACTTATCTGACCGGCCCACTTCGGTACCGGCCCATCGGGATTCGTCCCGATGGCCAGTCCGCCACTGCACCCAGCCCACGTAAACTGTCAACGGGGGGAGCCTCGCTGCGGGGAAACGGTGGACCTAGTGTCCCGATCGGAGTGGGAATAATAATAATAATAATAATAATAATAATAATCCGTGCATTTTATCCATTAATTTCCCCAACATTGTGGTAAAAAACACACACGTTTAATCCATGTTGGTGTTCAACTACAAAAAGCATCGGTTTGTTTTCTCATCAGGAAATGCAGACCGGCTCAAACAAACGATTTGTAATCATCATTCTCACGATCATTTAATGTATCATATGTTCGCCGAATTGACATGAAAGCACTAATAAATGTAGTTTCATCCACTTGAGTTTACAACTACAAAAATAATCGATTTGTTTTTATATCACATCCTACGGGAGGAAATTCAGCAGCTCTCACTACCGATTTGTAATCCTAATTTAATCATCATCTTCACCACGATCATTTATGTTTATGTTCGCCGAATTGACATGAAAGCACTGACACATATGAATATACTGTAGTCAACTTCATTACAACGTTATTAACGTGCCTAAACTCAGTAATTCACCATTTCTACGCATGACAACACACTTTGTCCGTGTTTCGCTCTCTCACCGCACAGTGAAGCGTTCCCGCATTGACGTCACTTCCGGCTTCCCCCAAAACTTCAAAATGAGTCGAAGGAATTTCCCCGCGATGTTCGAAATTATTGATATTTATCGGAACGGTATCGCATCTTCTTTTTTAAACTGACGGTTCGAGATGACTAGTAGCCCAATATTTCATTGCACAACAGTTGTTGGGATGCTGTCACAGGCTCTTTAAGGGGTCTTTTCTCAAAAAAAATTACCGGGGGAGCAACCCCCCGGACCCCCCTAGTATTGTTTGGTCACCATTTCCACAGCCCCACCTAAAATATTTTCCACCGGCCGCCACTGGTTTTATAGATAAGTGGGCGCTAATACTCAGCCTATTCAGGGGTTTGGTCAAACGCATTGGACATTTGATATGCTCCATTTCCCCCAGTCCTATTTCCACATGGTTGTGTCTCCTCCTCCTCCTCCTCCGAACCCACCTCCTGCTCCTGCTCCTCCTCCTCCGAACCCACCTCCTGCTCCTCCTGCAGCTCCTCCTCCGAACCCCCCCCCTCCTGCTCCTCCTCTCCAGGGCTCGTAGTGAGGCAGCGGCTTCTGCTTCTTCCTCAGCACCTCCTCTTTGTCTGAAAGAGTTGACATTTCAAAAGTTAATTGAAGTAAAAGCGGGAAGACATGAAACGAGTTTTCAAAGAAAACGTCCTTTGTGGTTTTTGAGTCTGCGCCTGATGAGAGAGTGAAACTGCTCTGAGGGAAACTTCAACCCGACAACATGCTGCTGTGCTTCTGTACGGGGATTCCCCTCCACGTTCCCCTCCGCGTTCCTTCCATGTTCCCCTCCACGTTCCCCTCCACGTCCCCCCCTCCACGTTCCCCTCCACGTTCCCCTCCACGTTCACCTCCACGTCCCCCCCTCCACGTTCACCTCCACGTCCCCCCCTCCACGTTCACCTCCACGTCCCCCCCTCCACGTTCCCCCCTCCACGTTCCCCTCCACGTTCCCCTCCACGTTCACCTCCACGTCCCCCCCTCCACGTTCCCCCCTCCACGTTCCCCTCCACGTTCACCTCCACGTTCCCCTCCACGTTCCCCTCCACGTCCCCCCCTCCACGTTCCCCTCCACGTTCCCCTCCACGTTCCCCTCCACGTTCACCTCCACGTCCCCCCCTCCACGTTCACCTCCACGTCCCCCCCTCCACGTTCACCTCCACGTCCCCCCCTCCACGTTCCCCCCTCCACGTTCCCCCCTCCACGTTCCCCTCCACGTTCCCCTCCACGTTCCCCTCCACGTTCACCTCCACGTTCACCTCCACGTCCCCCCCTCCACGTTCCCCTCCACGTTCACCTCCACGTTCACCTCCACGTTCACCTCCACGTCCCCCCCTCCACGTTCCCCCCTCCACGTTCCCCTCCACGTTCCCCTCCACGTTCCCCTCCACGTTCACCTCCACGTCCCCCCCTCCACGTTCACCTCCACGTCCCCCCCTCCACGTTCCCCTCCACGTTCCCCTCCACGTTCCCCCCTCCACGTTCCCCTCCACGTTCCTTCCATGTTCCCCTCCACGTTCCCCTCCACGTCCCCCTCCACGTCCCCCCCTCCACGTTCCCCTCCACGTTCCCCTCCACGTTCCCCTCCACGTTCACCTCCACGTCCCCCCCTCCACGTTCACCTCCACGTCCCCCCCCTCCACGTTCCCCCCTCCACGTTCCCCTCCACGTTCCCCTCCACGTTCCCCTCCACGTTCCCCTCCACGTTCCCCTCCACGTTCCCCTCCACGTTCACCTCCACGTCCCCCCCTCCACGTTCCCCTCCACGTTCCCCTCCACGTCCCCCCCTCCACGTTCCCCTCCACGTTCACCTCCACGTCCCCCCCTCCACGTTCACCTCCACGTTCACCTCCACGTCCCCCTCCGACTTTTTTCCAAAATAAACATAAGGTCTCTCACCTTGGATCTGAGGGATGTAGGTGAACTGTTTGGGGGCGGGGCTTCATAAGGTGGTTAAACATAAGGTCTCTCACCTTGGACCTGAGGGATGTAGGTGAACTGTTTGGGGGCGGGGCTTCATAAGGTGGTTAAACATAAGGTGTGTTTCTCACCTTGGACCTGAGGGATGTAGGTGAACTGTTTGGGGGCGGGGCTTCATAAGGTGGTTAAACATAAGGTCTCTCACCTTGGACCTGAGGGATGTAGGTGAAGTGTTTGGGGGCGGGGCTTCATAGGGTGGTTAAATATAAGGTCTCTCACCTTGGACCTGAGGGATGTAGGTGAACTGTTTGGGGGCGGGGCTTCATAAGGTGGTTAAACATAAGGTCTCTCACCTTGGACCTGAGGGATGTAGGTGAACTGTTTGGGGGCGGGGCTTCATAAGGTGGTTAAACATAAGGTGTGTTTCTCACCTTGGACCTGAGGGATGTAGGTGAACTGTTTGGGGTCGCTGCTGTCGCCCGCTTTCTTCCTCTTCAGCTGCAGGAAGACGGTGACGGGACGCTCGATCTCTGCGCTGTGATAGGCCGGCGTCTTGAACACAATGGCGTACTGGGGAGAGGAGAGCGATGTGTTCAGTGGCATCGGGAAAACACAGTGACGTCTGTTCTGTTTTTTTTACCCATGGTTTCTTTGTTACTCTTATTCGAAAATTACACTTTATCAATACGTTGGTCTACTGTGTGTGCGTGTGCGTGTGCGCGTGTGTGTCGACAGTTTGAGGGAACTCCCCTGTTGAGCTGAGTTTTTCTTGTGTTGTGGTTTCAAAACATTCCTCACTTACATCGTGTGTGTGTGTGTGTGTGTGTGTGTGTGTGTGTGTGTGTGTGTGTGTGTGTGTGTGTGTGTGTGTGTGTGTGTGTGTGTGTGTGTGTGTGTGTGTGTGTGTGTGTGTGTGTGTGTGTGTGTGTGTGTGTGTGTGTGTGTGTGTGTGTGTGTGTGTGTGTGTGTGTGTGTGTGTGTGTGTGTGTGTGTGTGTACCTGTTTGTGCACGTGTGTGTGTGTACCTGTGTACCTGTTTGTGCACGTGTGTGTGTGTACCTGTGTACCTGTTTGTGCACATCAGTTGGTGAGAAGTCCCCGAACGCCTCCCAGCCTCCCTCGTCGTCCTCTTCGTAAAATCGGATCTCGATGTCGTCTGCAGCACAGATGCATGATGGGACATTTCCCCGGTTACACACAGCTATTTATTTGTCTAACTTTATAATTATTAAAACATAAGAAAAACCACAGTCTGGAGAAATGAACTCACACCTGTTGGACCAGGTGAGATGCTGTGGTACCTGTTGTTTGCTGATCAGCTGTCTACTGTTCTTAAGTTGTATGTATTCAGTATTTTTAAATAGTGGTGTCACCTTTCTGCACTTTGTCGCAGAGCAGGAAGATCTCGTCTCCTCCGAGCACCGAGCCGCACGTCTTATCCATCCGAGAGATCTTCAGGTTAGAGGCGTTCGGCGACTCTGCAGGGAAAACGACGAGTCATTAGTAATACTCAATAAACCAAATCTAAAAAAACTGACCATATTCCAAAAATCTCAAAATTATTACTTTTCTCTTTATTTTTCAAACGATGAGTCATTAGTAATACTCGTTAAACAAAGTCCTGGTTATGATTGTTAGACGATGCGTTCAGGGTCTGAATGTAAGACGATGCGTTCAGGGTCACTCACTGCTGTCGTAGATCGGGTTGGAAACCACAGGTTTGAGTCCTCGAGTGAAACCTCCATTACTGTCCTGAAGGAACGCTGTGAACTTTAACCTCACGATGTTCAGATCCATCTTCTTCCCCAAGTCCTTCGCCTCCTTCACCAAGGACACATCCTCACTCTCTGAGGGAGGAAGAGGAGTGTTCAGTTAAGGGTTGAGGAGGAGGAGGAGGAGGAGGAGGAGGAGGAGGGTTCAGTTAAAGGTCACCGATCATGCAAAATCCTCTTCTTCATGTCTCTCCTACATCAACATGTGTCCCCTCTTCTTCATGTCTCTTCTACATCAACATGTGTCCCATCTTCTTCATGTCTCTTCTACATCAACATGTGTCCCCTCTTCTTCATGTCTCTTCTACATCAACATGTGTCCCCTCTTCTTCATGTCTCTTCTACATCAACATGTGTCCCCTCTTCTTCATGTCTCTTCTACATCAACATGTGTCCCCTCTTCCTCATGTCTCTTCTACATCAACATGTGTCCCCTCTTCTTCATGTCTCTTCTACATCAACATGTGTCCCCTCTTCTTCATGTCTCTTCTACATCAACATGTGTCCCCTCTTCTCCATGTCTCTTCTACATCAACATGTGTCCCCTCTTCTTCATGTCTCTTCTACATCAACATGTGTCCCCTCTTCTTCATGTCTCTTCTACATCAACATGTGTCCCCTCTTCTTCATGTCTCTTCTTCATCAACATGTGTCCCCTCTTCTCCATGTCTCTTCTTCATCAACATGTGTCCCCTCTTCTGCATGTCTCTTCTACATCAACATGTGTCCCCTCTTCTTCATGTCTCCCCTCTTCTTCATGTCTCTTCTACATCAACATGTGTCCCCTCTTCTTCATGTCTCCCCTCTTCTTCATGTCTCTTCTACATCAACATGTGTCCCCTCTTCTTCATGTCTCTTCTACATCAACATGTGTCCCCTCTTCTCCATGTCTCTTATTCATCAACATGTGTCCCCTCTTCTTCATGTCTCTTCTACATCAACATGTGTCCCCTCTTCTCCATGTCTCTTCTACATCAACATGTGTCCCCTCTTCTTCATGTCTCCCCTCTTCTTCATGTCTCTTCTACATCAACATGTGTCCCCTCTTCTTCATGTCTCTTCTACATCAACATGTGTCCCCTCTTCTCCATGTCTCTTCTACATCAACATGTGTCCCCTCTTCTTCATGTCTCTTCTACATCAACATGTGTCCCCTCTTCTTCATGTCTCCCCTCTTCTTCATGTCTCTTCTACATCAACATGTGTCCCCTCTTCTTCATGTCTCTTCTACATCAACATGTGTCCCCTCTTCTCCATGTCTCTTCTACATCAACATGTGTCCCCTCTTCTTCGTGTCTCTTCTACATCAACATGTGTCCCCTCTTCTTCATGTCTCTTCTACATCAACATGTGTCCCCTCTTCTTCATGTCTCTTCTACATCAACATGTGTCCCCTCTTCTTCGTGTCTCTTCTACATCAACATGTGTCCCCTCTTCTTCATGTCTCTTCTACATCAACATGTGTCCCCTCTTCTACATCAACATGTGTCCCCTCTTCTTCATGTCTCTTCTACATCAACATGTGTCCCCTCTTCTTCGTGTCTCTTCTACATCAACATGTGTCCCCTCTTCTTCATGTCTCTTCTACATCAACATGTGTCCCCTCTTCTACATCAACATGTGTCCCCTCTTCTTCATGTCTCTTCTACATCAACATGTGTCCCCTCTTCTCCATGTCTCTTCTACATCAACATGTGTCCCCTCTTCTCCATGTCTCTTCTACATCAACATGTGTCCCCTCTTCTCCATGTCTCTTCTACATCAACATGTGTCCCCTCTTCTTCATGTCTCTTCTACATCAACATGTGTCCCCTCTTCTACATCAACATGTGTCCCCTCTTCTCCATGTCTCTTCTACATCAACATGTGTCCCCTCTTCTCCATGTCTCTTCTACATCAACATGTGTCCCCTCTTCTTCATGTCTCTTCTACATCAACATGTGTCCCCTCTTCTCCATGTCTCTTCTACATCAACATGTGTCCCCTCTTCTTCATGTCTCTTCTACATCAACATGTGTCCCCTCTTCTTCATGTCTCTTCTACATCAACATGTGTCCCCTCTTCTTCATGTCTCCCCTCTTCTTCATGTCTCTTCTACATCAACATGTGTCCCCTCTTCTTCATGTCTCTTCTACATCAACATGTGTCCCCTCTTCTCCATGTCTCTTCTACATCAACATGTGTCCCCTCTTCTTCGTGTCTCTTCTACATCAACATGTGTCCCCTCTTCTTCATGTCTCTTCTACATCAACATGTGTCCCCTCTTCTTCATGTCTCTTCTACATCAACATGTGTCCCCTCTTCTTCGTGTCTCTTCTACATCAACATGTGTCCCCTCTTCTTCATGTCTCTTCTACATCAACATGTGTCCCCTCTTCTACATCAACATGTGTCCCCTCTTCTTCATGTCTCTTCTACATCAACATGTGTCCCCTCTTCTTCGTGTCTCTTCTACATCAACATGTGTCCCCTCTTCTTCATGTCTCTTCTACATCAACATGTGTCCCCTCTTCTACATCAACATGTGTCCCCTCTTCTTCATGTCTCTTCTACATCAACATGTGTCCCCTCTTCTTCGTGTCTCTTCTACATCAACATGTGTCCCCTCTTCTTCATGTCTCTTCTACATCAACATGTGTCCCCTCTTCTACATCAACATGTGTCCCCTCTTCTTCATGTCTCTTCTACATCAACATGTGTCCCCTCTTCTCCATGTCTCTTCTACATCAACATGTGTCCCCTCTTCTACATCAACATGTGTCCCCTCTTCTCCATGTCTCTTCTACATCAACATGTGTCCCCTCTTCTCCATGTCTCTTCTACATCAACATGTGTCCCCTCTTCTTCATGTCTCTTCTACATCAACATGTGTCCCCTCTTCTCCATGTCTCTTCTACATCAACATGTGTCCCCTCTTCTTCATGTCTCTTCTACATCAACATGTGTCCCCTCTTCTTCATGTCTCTTCTACATCAACATGTGTCCCCTCTTCTCCATGTCTCTTCTGGTTACACAAGACGTTGGAAAACATCGTTATGACATCACAAAGATGCCAAAATCTGATCAGCTCATTTTCAGACAGGTTTTAATGAAAATGGATCAAAAAGAGAGAGAATCTTTGTTCCTGAAACTTTCAGAATGAAGAGACATGAAGAAGAGGGGACACATGTTGATGTAGAAGAGACACGAAGAAGAGGGGACACATGTTGATGTAGAAGAGACACGAAGAAGAGGGGACACATGTTGATGAAGAAGAGACATGAAGAAGAGGGGACACATGTTGATGTCAGCAACAAGGTAACCCCCCCCCTTATCACTTGAATCTCCTCCTAGAGCACCATTGAGTTCTTTGTAACCAAATGTCTCTCAGAGGGGCGTGGGGAGGGGCTCCTTGTTTTCATCTAAAGTAACAGACAGAGAATCAGCACTTTGGAAACAGGGCTGAAACAGAGGGGATTATGGGTAATGCTGCAATGATCTATTTGGTGTTTCAGCCAATCAGAGACAGGCTCTGGATATATCTGAGACCTGTGATATACTGATGAAGAGGAGGATGCTAGGGGACCTGTGATATACTGATGAAGAGGAGGATGCTAGGGGACCTGTGATATACTGATGAAGAGGAGGATGCTAGGGGACCTGTGATATACTGATGAAGAGGAGGATGCTAGGGGACCTGTGATATACCTGTCAGGTGGTAGTGTGAGTTACCTGTCAGGTGGTAGTGTGAGTTACCTGTCAGGTGGTAGTGTGAGTTACCTGTCAGGTGATAGTGTGAGTTACCTGTCAGGTGGTAGTGTGAGTTACCTGTCAGGTGGTAGTGTGAGTTACCTGTCAGGTGATAGTGTGAGTTACCTGTCAGGTGGTAGTGTGAGTTACCTGTCAGGTGATAGTGTGAGTTACCTGTCAGGTGGTAGTGTGAGTTACCTGTCAGGTGGTAGTGTGAGTTACCTGTCAGGTGATAGTGTGAGTTACCTGTCAGGTGGTAGTGTGAGTTACCTGTCAGGTGGTAGTGTGAGTTACCTGTCAGGTGGTAGTGTGAGTTACCTGTCAGGTGATAGTGTGAGTTACCTGTCAGGTGGTAGTGTGAGTTACCTGTCAGGTGGTAATGTGAGTTACCTGTCAGGTGATAGTGTGAGTTACCTGTCAGGTGATAGTGTGAGTTACCTGTCAGGTGATAGTGTGAGTTACCTGTCAGGTGATAGTGTGAGTTACCTGTCAGGTGGTAGTGTGAGTTACCTGTCAGGTGATAGTGTGAGTTACCTGTCAGGTGATAGTGTGAGTTACCTGTCAGGTGGTAGTGTGAGTTACCTGTCAGGTGAGTTACCTGTCAGGTGGTAGTGTGAGTTACCTGTCAGGTGGTAGTGTGAGTTACCTGTCAGGTGAGTTACCTGTCAGGTGGTAGTGTGAGTTACCTGTCAGGTGGTAGTGTGAGTTACCTGTCAGGTGGTAGTGTGAGTTACCTGTCAGGTGATAGTGTGAGTTACCTGTCAGGTGAGTTACCTGTCAGGTGGTAGTGTGAGTTACCTGTCAGGTGGTAGTGAGGGCCCTTCTGTCTCTTCCTCTCCTCCCTCAGTCTGCGGTTCAGGACGTCCTCGACTCCCTTCTTGGTCACATGGAGGATCCCCAGGTTACTGAAACTGAAGGTGAGATCACAGGTAAACAGCTGATCATACATGTTTACATGCAGCGATGTGATTGGTTTCTCTCAGTGCGGTGATTGGTTACTCAGTGTAAAGCAGTGTTCTGATTGGTTACTGACGCAGCAGTGAGGTCATTGGGTCCGATGTCCACGCTGCACGTTCCGCTCTCAGTGCAGCAGTTCCTCCCAACCAGACTGTGAGCGTGAACCTGAGGAGGATCACAGTGAGAGACCAGCTGCACCTCCAGACGAGCAGGACCCACGTAGTTATTGATCTGAATACACAATCAATACTATATATTACTACTGGTACAAATACTACAGAGAGAAAACACGTACATATTACTGCATATAACTGCAGTTACAGTACAAATACTACTACATATAACTCCATATTACTGCAGTAAAAGTACAAATCCTGCAGATATATCTCCCTTCAGTAGGGTATGTTCTAGTACCTCGACGGTAGGATATGTTCTAGTACCTTTGACGGTAGGGTATGTTCTAGTACCTCGACGGTAGGGGACAGTAGGGTATGTTCTAGTACCTCAACGGTAGAATATGTTCTAGTACCTCGACGGTAGAATATGTTCTAGTACCTCGACGGTAGGGTATGTTCTAGTACCTCGACGGTAGGGGACAGTAGGGTATGTTCTAGTACCTCGACGGTAGGGTATGTTCTAGTACCTTTGACGGTAGGATATGTTCTAGTACCTCAACGGTAGGGTATGTTCTAGTACCTTTGACAGTAGGGTATGTTCTAGTACCTCAACGGTAGGGTATGTTCTAGTACCTCGACGGTAGGGTATGTTCTAGTACCTTTGACGGTAGGATATGTTCTAGTATCTTGACGGTAGGTTATGTTCTAGTACCTTTGACGGTAGGGTATGTTCTAGTACCTCGACAGTAGGGGACAGTAGGGTATGTTCTAGTACCTCAACGGTAGGATATGTTCTAGTACCTTTGACGGTAGGACATGTTCTAGTATCTTGACGGTAGGTTATGTTCTAGTACCTTTGACGGTAGGGTATGTTCTAGTACCTTTGACGGTAGGGTATGTTCTAGTACCTTTGACGGTAGGGTATGTGCTAGTACCTTTGACGGTAGGGTATGTGCTAGTACCTTTGACGGTAGGGTATGTTCTAGTACCTTTGACGGTAGGGTATGTTCTAGTACCTTTGACGGTAGGGTATGTTCTAGTACCTTTGACGGTAGGGTATGTTCTAGTACCTTTGACAGTAGGGTATGTTCTAGTACCTTTGACGGTAGGGTATGTGCTAGTACCTTTGACGGTAGGGTATGTTCTAGTACCTTTGACGGTAGGGTATGTGCTAGTACCTTTGACGGTAGGGTATGTGCTAGTACCTTTGACGGTAGGGTATGTTCTAGTACCTTTGACGGTAGGGTATGTTCTAGTACCTTTGACGGTAGGGTATGTTCTAGTACCTTTGACGGTAGGGTATGTTCTAGTACCTTTGACGGTAGGGTATGTTCTAGTATCTTGACGGTAGGGTATGTTCTAGTACCTTTGACGGTAGGGTATGTGCTAGTACCTTTGACGGTAGGGTATGTGCTAGTACCTTTGACGGTAGGGTATGTTCTAGTACCTTTGACGGTAGGGTATGTTCTAGTACCTTTGACGGTAGGGTATGTTCTAGTACCTTGACAGTAGGGTATGTTCTGCGGTTCTTCTCGCTCGAGGCCCCCGGCAGTCCTCCGTGAGACGGACCCTCGCACTCATACCGGAACCTGAAGCCCCTCTGAGGGAAGAGTACAGAAAATGATTAATTTATTACATTATTATTATTATTACTTTATTTATGGGGTAATTATCAAAATTAAAATGCAAGAAGGGAAATCAAAGATAATAAATTACAAAATAAATAAACTATCAAATTAATCAGGAAAGAACTCTAAAGCTCCCGTGTCATGCTTCTCCGGTTCTGACCCGTCCCCTTGTGTTCTGTAGCTTCTGCATGTGAACGGTCTGCAGAGTCTCAAACCCTCAAAGTGCACCCTGTAGCGAGTAACACTAACACAGAGAAGACCTGTCTGTGCTGCCCCAGAACGCCTCGTTGGACATTTCCCTTTTTCCATTGTGTGAAGCTGACAATTGAGCGGCCCGACCAAGCAAGGAGGCAGAAGGTCCAAAAATACAACCCGGTGTGGGCATTTATTAAATCAGACACACGTTCAGCCTCAATCCGGCTGAACATGTGCACACCGTCACCAACCACAGGGATTTTACACCACACTACCAGCCTCCTAACAGACAGAGCAACAGAGCCTAAATACACACACACACTAATCAGCTATTAGACACAGGTGGGGGGGGAAGGAGACAACACAGGGCACCGGGTGAACATAATCAAGAGTAACAGACATTGGGAAAGGGAAACACTTTTCAAAATAAAACCACATGTGCAATAGTACAAGGCCCGAAGCCGTCAGTCCACAGTCCAAGTTACCTTCGTCACACATTGTTTCCTTCCGGGGCATATGGACGTAACGAAGTCCAAATGGACCAATCCGCGGAGCTCCGCACACACACACACTCACTCAGCCTTATCTTTTCTCAGCCGCGGTGCTGCGCGGAGCTCCGTACACGTACACACACACACACACACACACACACACACACACACACACACTCAGATCTCAGGCTGAGTTCCTCTGTGTCTCGCTGACCCCACGCAGCAGCGAGCCCCCCAACATCCCCCCAACACGGCACCCAGACCCCACGCAGCATTCTCACCTGTTCGTCATCACTGGTGTCATTTCCTGGTTGCTAACAAATGCCATTGTAAAACATAATCACTGATGTTCTGCTGTAACGGTGGTGGACTCATCAGAACAGAGTGGGCGAGCTGACCAATCAGAGCACAGTGGGCTCACAGGGAGAGGGGGGGGGGCTCCAACAAGCCGTGTGGGACAGAGAGTGAATACAGAGAGGCTGTGAGAAACCAATGTGAGTTTGGAACATTGAACAATGTGAATCTATTCTAGTCGACCTCAACGATGGAACTATGATCAGTAGAAATGGCCGTGACACGGGACCTTTAAATTATTCATCAGCTGCACAGACACTTTGAATGCTGGAAATTAAAGGATGTGGTGCATAAAAAAATGCATTAAAATATTTCAGTCTCACCTGTTTGGGCTCCTCGATGATCTGGATGTACGGCCCGTGAGCTGAAACACAATACACTTTATTTAAAGACACAAAGATACCGTTAACTCCCACTGTTTCACAGCTCAGAGGCTTTAAAGCAGGTGTTTCCCCTGTCGCTGCAAGTGCTTCTGGGTAATGTAGTTTTTAACACAAGTAGGAATTTCTCATGTGAACAAATGAATAAGACGTTCCTGGAAAACAAAGGCTTGTGTTTTGGGGGAATCTCCGCTGAGTGATTGCGTGAGGTCTCAATGTGACGCCTGGTTCTATTCATCAGGAGGGAAGTCTGACTTTCACTTTTAGTTTGACAGAAAAACACATATTAGTCCTCAGATTATATTCTACATTTCTGTTCCTGCTGTTGGCATTTTTCTACATTCACAATAAATAAATTAACAAGTGGAAGAAAATAAATAATATATTGTTCATTATTTATCAATAAAAGGAAGATGAAATATGTGAACCTACTCTCGTCTCCACACGATGGAAATATTGAACCAGAGTTTGAATTACTGAAATTACCTCGGATATAAAATAACAGATATAAATATTGTTAGTAATTAATTTGATTTATTTAAAGTGTATTCTGAGGAAAATCTCTTTTTAATTGAATCTTAAATTGTTGTTAAAGTTTAAAATGATTTAGAAAACTCATCTCAACAGGGGAGTTCCCTCAAACTGTCTACACACACACACACACACACACACACACACACACACACACACACACACACACACACACACAGTACACACACACACACACACGTACACACGTACACACACACACACACACACACACACACACACACACACACACACACACACACACACACACACACACACACACACACACACACACACACACACACACACACACACACACACACACACACACACACACACACACACACACACACACACACACACACACACACACACGGCCGTGGGTTCTGCTGCTATCTCTCTTGAGGAGGAGCAGCTTGGGCGCATTGTTGTTGCAGTCTGTGACCGAGCACAAGCCGCCATGAGGTAGTTTACTGTTTAGAGACGAAGGTTCCCTGGCACACTTTCTTTCCTACGGACGAGAGCTCTAGATTCAGGGTCCATAATGTTCAGTCTATCTATTGAAGAATGTTGATTACTACACTCTGAACTAGTTGAAGCCTGGAGCTGCAGGAGGTACTACACTCTGAACTAGTTGAAGCCTGGAGCTGCAGGAGGTACTACACTCTGAACTAGTTGAAGCCTGGAGCTGCAGGAGGTACTACACTCTGAACTAGTTGAAGCCTGGAGCTGCAGGAGGTACTACACTCTGAACTAGGTGAAGCCTGGAGCTGCAGGAGGTACTACACTCTGAACTAGTTGAAGCCTGGAGCTGCAGGAGGTACTACACTCTGAACTAGTTGAAGCCTGGAGCTGCAGGAGGTACTACACTCTGAACTAGTTGAAGCCTGGAGCTGCAGGAGGTACTACACTCTGAACTAGTTGAAGCCTGGAGCTGCAGGAGGTACTACACTCTGAACTAGTTGAAGCCTGGAGCTGCAGGAGGTACTACACTCTGAACTAGTTGAAGCCTGGAGCTGCAGGAGGTACTACACTCTGAACTAGTTGAAGCCTGGAGCTGCAGGAGGGACTACACTCTGAACTAGGTGAAGCCTGGAGCTGCAGGAGGTACTACACTCTGAACTAGTTGAAGCCTGGAGCTGCAGGAGGTACTACACTCTGAACTAGTTGAAGCCTGGAGCTGCAGGAGGTACTACACTCTGAACTAGTTGAAGCCTGGAGCTGCAGGAGGTACTACACTCTGAACTAGTTGAAGCCTGGAGCTGCAGGAGGGACTACACTCTGAACTAGGTGAAGCCTGGAGCTGCAGGAGGGACTACACTCTGAACTAGTTGAAGCCTGGAGCTGCAGGAGGGACTACACTCTGAACTAGTTGAAGCCTGGAGCTGCAGGAGGGACTACACTCTGAACTAGTTGAAGCCTGGAGCTGCAGGAGGTACTACACTCTGAACTAGTTGAAACCTGGAGCTGCAGGAGGTACTACACTCTGAACTAGTTGAAGCCTGGAGCTGCAGGAGGTACTACACTCTGAACTAGTTGAAGCCTGGAGCTGCAGGAGGTACTACACTCTGAACTAGTTGAAGCCTGGAGCTGCAGGAGGTACTACACTCTGAACTAGGTGAAGCCTGGAGCTGCAGGAGGTACTACACTCTGAACTAGTTGAAGCCTGGAGCTGCAGGAGGTACTACACTCTGAACTAGTTGAAGCCTGGAGCTGCAGGAGGTACTACACTCTGAACTAGTTGAAGCCTGGAGCTGCAGGAGGGACTACACTCTGAACTAGTTGAAGCCTGGAGCTGCAGGAGGTACTACACTCTGAACTAGTTGAAGCCTGGAGCTGCAGGAGGTACTACACTCTGAACTAGGTGAAGCCTGGAGCTGCAGGAGGTACTACACTCTGAACTAGTTGAAGCCTGGAGCTGCAGGAGGTACTACACTCTGAACTAGTTGAAGCCTGGAGCTGCAGGAGGTACTACACTCTGAACTAGTTGAAGCCTGGAGCTGCAGGAGGTACTACACTCTGAACTAGTTGAAGCCTGGAGCTGCAGGAGGTACTACACTCTGAACTAGTTGAAGCCTGGAGCTGCAGGAGGTACTACACTCTGAACTAGTTGAAGCCTGGAGCTGCAGGAGGTACTACACTCTGAACTAGTTGAAGCCTGGAGCTGCAGGAGGTACTACACTCTGAACTAGTTGAAGCCTGGAGCTGCAGGAGGTACTACACTCTGAACTAGTTGAAGCCTGGAGCTGCAGGAGGTACTACACTCTGAACTAGTTGAAGCCTGGAGCTGCAGGAGGTACTACACTCTGAACTAGTTGAAGCCTGGAGCTGCAGGAGGTACTACACTCTGAACTAGTTGAAGCCTGGAGCTGCAGGAGGTACTACACTCTGAACTAGGTGAAGCCTGGAGCTGCAGGAGGTACTACACTCTGAACTAGTTGAAGCCTGGAGCTGCAGGAGGTACTACACTCTGAACTAGTTGAAGCCTGGAGCTGCAGGAGGTACTACACTCTGAACTAGTTGAAGCCTGGAGCTGCAGGAGGTACTACACTCTGAACTAGTTGAAGCCTGGAGCTGCAGGAGGTACTACACTCTGAACTAGTTGAAGCCTGGAGCTGCAGGAGGTACTACACTCTGAACTAGTTGAAGCCTGGAGCTGCAGGAGGTACTACACTCTGAACTAGGTGAAGCCTGGAGCTGCAGGAGGTACTACACTCTGAACTAGTTGAAGCCTGGAGCTGCAGGAGGTACTACACTCTGAACTAGGTGAAGCCTGGAGCTGCAGGAGGTACTACACTCTGAACTAGTTGAAGCCTGGAGCTGCAGGAGGTACTACACTCTGAACTAGTTGAAGCCTGGAGCTGCAGGAGGTACTACACTCTGAACTAGTTGAAGCCTGGAGCTGCAGGAGGTACTACACTCTGAACTAGGTGAAGCCTGGAGCTGCAGGAGGTACTACACTCTGAACTAGGTGAAGCCTGGAGCTGCAGGAGGTACTACACTCTGAACTAGGTGAAGCCTGGAGCTGCAGGAGGTACTACACTCTGAACTAGTTGAAGCCTGGAGCTGCAGGAGGTACTACACTCTGAACTAGGTGAAGCCTGGAGCTGCAGGAGGTACTACACTCTGAACTAGTTGAAGCCTGGAGCTGCAGGAGGTACTACACTCTGAACTAGGTGAAGCCTGGAGCTGCAGGAGGTACTACACTCTGAACTAGTTGAAGCCTGGAGCTGCAGGAGGTACTACACTCTGAACTAGGTGAAGCCTGGAGCTGCAGGAGGTACTACACTCTGAACTAGGTGAAGCCTGGAGCTGCAGGAGGTACTACACTCTGAACTAGTTGAAGCCTGGAGCTGCAGGAGGTACTACACTCTGAACTAGGTGAAGCCTGGAGCTGCAGGAGGTACTACACTCTGAACTAGGTGAAGCCTGGAGCTGCAGGAGGTACTACACTCTGAACTAGTTGAAGCCTGGAGCTGCAGGAGGTACTACACTCTGAACTAGGTGAAGCCTGGAGCTGCAGGAGGTACTACACTCTGAACTAGTTGAAGCCTGGAGCTGCAGGAGGTACTACACTCTGAACTAGTTGAAGCCTGGAGCTGCAGGAGGTACTACACTCTGAACTAGTTGAAGCCTGGAGCTGCAGGAGGTACTACACTCTGAACTAGGTGAAGCCTGGAGCTGCAGGAGGTACTACACTCTGAACTAGTTGAAGCCTGGAGCTGCAGGAGGGCTCCAGATGAAGCATCAGTGTTTCCATCAGAGCTCCAGCTCTCCTCGTGTCTCTCTGAGCACGACTCTTGTTTTGTGTATTACTTTAACGTCTTAACGTCTTACCGGTCTCTGGGATGTACGGCTCGGTCTTGATGTCGACTGGAGGGATGTAGTCGTACGGCATCAGATTCATCTGCAGCTGAAACACAAACAGATCAATAACAAACATATAAACTGGAACTAACGTCAAATTAAATCCCACAATAAAAACCGATAAGTCGTTTCTCACCTCGCTGTCGTACGAGTTGATGAACTGAGCTTCAGACATCCTGCAACACAGTTAGAGGTTGTCTTTCATTGTGGATATAGGTTACACACACACACACACACACACACACACACACACACACACACACACACACACACACACACACACACACACACACACACACACACACACACACACACACACACACACACACACACACACACACACACACACACACACACACACACACACACACACACACACACACACACACACACACACACACACACACTTAACTGTATATCATTTTAATTCTTATCTTTAACTTGACTAATCTCTAATCTGTGTGAATCTGTCCTGTTTAAACATCTGAATGAATAAAGCTCCATCTCATCTTAGAGGCTTTTACTCTGAAAGGGTTCAGACAGGAAACACCTCCTCTCAGTCTGACAGAAAAAGTCCCGACAAAATCAATCCAGTGAGTTTCACTTTCACAGAGGTCCTCGAACACAACGCTCTCTTCTCCCCCCCCCCTCGGTCACTTCCTGGAAGCAGCCGAGGAAAACCCCCAAAACTCCAGAGCGGAGGGGGCGGGGCTTATGGTGATGATGTCATCGCAACAGCAGAAAACCCCAGTGTAAACATGCAGTAACATTACTGCTGGGTTTAGCAACGAATAACAATACACTCCTTCACAGATCAATAAACAATACACATCAAAAGGAATTAAATAGTGGAGAGAAATAATGGTGCAAGTCAAATGCAGCAAATATATACAAAATTAAAGTAAATAAATACATATATTTTGATATAAAGATCTATTGATATATGTATTTTTATACTTTGCTATGTTTTATTTTTATTCTGTTGTTTTAATATCTTTAATGTGTAATGACCGGTAATAAGGGGCGGAGCTAAAAGCACAGGATGCAGCCCTTTCAAAATAAAGTTGGCAGTATTTTTGGTGGAATATTTGCACATAGGTTTGCACTAAATACTGAAGAATACAAAAGGACTCTTTAAAGTAGAGACACTACATACTGATATACACCTGAACATCAGCAGGAGAGGACTCTTTAAAGTAGAGACACTACATACTGATATACACCTGAACATCAGCAGGAGAGGACTCTTTAAAGTAGAGACACTACATACTGATATACACCTGGACATCAGCAGGAGAGGACTCTTTAAAGTAGAGACACTACATACTGATATACACCTGGACATCAGCAGGAGAGGACTCTTTAAAGTAGAGACACTACATACTGATATACACCTGAACATCAGCAGGAGAGGACTCTTTAAAGTAGAGACACTACGTACTGATATACACCTGAACATCAGCAGGAGAGGACTCTTTAAAGTAGAGACACTACATACTGATATACACCTGAACATCAGCAGGAGAGGACTCTTTAAAGTAGAGACACTACATACTGATATACACCTGAACATCAGCAGGAGAGGACTCTTTAAAGTAGAGACACTACATACTGATATACACCTGAACATCAGCAGGAGAGGACTCTTTAAAGTAGAGACACTACGTACTGATATACACCTGAACATCAGCAGGAGAGGACTCTTTAAAGTAGAGACACTACATACTGATATACACCTGAACATCAGCAGGAGAGGACTCTTTAAAGTAGAGACACTACGTACTGATATACACCTGAACATCAGCAGGAGAGGACTCTTTAAAGTAGAGACACTACATACTGATATACACCTGAACATCAGCAGGAGAGGACTCTTTAAAGTAGAGACACTACATACTGATATACACCTGAACATCAGCAGGAGAGGACTCTTTAAAGTAGAGACACTACATACTGATATACACCTGAACATCAGCAGGAGAGGACTCTTTAAAGTAGAGACACTACATACTGATATACACCTGAACATCAGCAGGAGAGGACTCTTTAAAGTAGAGACACTACATACTGATATACACCTGAACATCAGCAGGAGAGGACTCTTTAAAGTAGAGACACTACATACTGATATACACCTGAACATCAGCAGGAGAGGACTCTTTAAAGTAGAGACACTACATACTGATATACACCTGAACATCAGCAGGAGAGGACTCTTTAAAGTAGAGACACTACATACTGATATACACCTGAACATCAGCAGGAGAGGACTCTTTAAAGTAGAGACACTACATACTGATATACACCTGAACATCAGCAGGAGAGGACTCTTTAAAGTAGAGACACTACATACTGATATACACCTGAACATCAGCAGGAGAGGACTCTTTAAAGTAGAGACACTACATACTGATATACACCTGAACATCAGCAGGAGAGGACTCTTTAAAGTAGAGACACTACATACTGATATACACCTGAACATCAGCAGGAGAGGACTCTTTAAAGTAGAGACACTACATACTGATATACACCTGAACATCAGCAGGAGAGGACTCTTTAAAGTAGAGACACTACATACTGATATACACCTGAACATCAGCAGGAGAGGACTCTTTAAAGTAGAGACACTACATACTGATATACACCTGAACATCAGCAGGAGAGGACTCTTTAAAGTAGAGACACTACATACTGATATACACCTGAACATCAGCAGGAGAGGACTCTTTAAAGTAGAGACACTACATACTGATATA
This sequence comes from Pogonophryne albipinna, assembly GCA_028583405.1. Classification (NCBI taxonomy): domain Eukaryota; kingdom Metazoa; phylum Chordata; class Actinopteri; order Perciformes; family Artedidraconidae; genus Pogonophryne; species Pogonophryne albipinna. Next base: position 4,243,776 of record JAPTMU010000024.1, on the reverse strand, counting down.
CACCTGAACATCAGCAGGAGAGGACTCTTTAAAGTAGAGACACTACATACTGATATACACCTGAACATCAGCAGGAGAGGACTCTTTAAAGTAGAGACACTACATACTGATATACACCTGAACATCAGCAGGAGAGGACTCTTTAAAGTAGAGACACTACATACTGATATACACCTGAACATCAGCAGGAGAGGACTCTTTAAAGTAGAGACACTACATACTGATATACACCTGAACATCAGCAGGAGAGGACTCTTTAAAGTAGAGACACTACATACTGATATACACCTGAACATCAGCAGGAGAGGACTCTTTAAAGTAGAGACACTACATACTGATATACACCTGAACATCAGCAGGAGAGGACTCTTTAAAGTAGAGACACTACATACTGATATACACCTGAACATCAGCAGGAGAGGACTCTTTAAAGTAGAGACACTACATACTGATATACACCTGAACATCAGCAGGAGAGGACTCTTTAAAGTAGAGACACTACATACTGATATACACCTGAACATCAGCAGGAGAGGACTCTTTAAAGTAGAGACACTACATACTGATATACACCTGAACATCAGCAGGAGAGGACTCTTTAAAGTAGAGACACTACATACTGATATACACCTGAACATCAGCAGGAGAGGACTCTTTAAAGTAGAGACACTACATACTGATATACACCTGAACATCAGCAGGAGAGGACTCTTTAAAGTAGAGACACTACATACTGATATACACCTGAACATCAGCAGGAGAGGACTCTTTAAAGTAGAGACACTACATACTGATATACACCTGAACATCAGCAGGAGAGGACTCTTTAAAGTAGAGACACTACATACTGATATACACCTGAACATCAGCAGGAGAGGACTCTTTAAAGTAGAGACACTACACTACTGATATACACCTGAACATCAGCAGGAGAGGACTCTTTAAAGTAGAGACACTACATACTGATATACACCTGGACATCAGCAGGAGAGGACTCTTTAAAGTAGAGACACTACACTACTGATATACACCTGAACATCAGCAGGAGAGGACTCTTTAAAGTAGAGACACTACATACTGATATACACCTGGACATCAGCAGGAGAGGACTCTTTAAAGTAGAGACACTACACACTGATATACACCTGGACATCAGCAGGAGAGGACTCTTTAAAGTAGAGACATTACATACTGATATACACCTGGACATCAGCAGGAGAGGACTCTTTAAAGTAGAGACACTACATACTGATATACACCTGAACATCAGCAGGAGAGGACTCTTTAAAGTAGAGACACTACATACTGATATACACCTGAACATCAGCAGGAGAGGACTCTTTAAAGTAGAGACACTACATACTGATATACACCTGAACATCAGCAGGAGAGGACTCTTTAAAGTAGAGACACTACATACTGATATACACCTGAACATCAGCAGGAGAGGACTCTTTAAAGTAGAGACACTACATACTGATATACACCTGAACATCAGCAGGAGAGGACTCTTTAAAGTAGAGACACTACATACTGATATACACCTGAACATCAGCAGGAGAGGACTCTTTAAAGTAGAGACACTACATACTGATATACACCTGAACATCAGCAGGAGGAGGACTCTTTAAAAGTAGAGACACTACATACTGATATACACCTGAACATCAGCAGGAGAGGACTCTTTAAAGTAGAGACACTACATACTGATATACACCTGAACATCAGCAGGAGAGGACTCTTTAAAGTAGAGACACTACATACTGATATACACCTGAACATCAGCAGGAGAGGACTCTTTAAAGTAGAGACACTACATACTGATATACACCTGAACATCAGCAGGAGAGGACTCTTTAAAGTAGAGACACTACATACTGATATACACCTGAACATCAGCAGGAGAGGACTCTTAAAAGTAGAGACACTACATACTGATATACACCTGGACATCAGAGGAGAGGACTCTTTAAAGTAGAGACACTACACACTGATATACACCTGAACATCAGCAGGAGAGGACTCTTTAAAGTAGAGACACTACATACTGATATACACCTGAACATCAGCAGGAGAGGACTCTTTAAAGTAGAGACACTACATACTGATATACACCTGGACATCAGAGGAGAGGACTCTTTAAAGTAGAGACACTACATACTGATATACACCTGGACATCAGCAGGAGAGGACTCTTTAAAGTAGAGACACTACATACTGATATACACCTGGACATCAGAGGAGAGGACTCTTTAAAGTAGAGACACTACACACTGATATACACCTGGACATCAGCAGGAGAGGACTCTTTAAAGTAGAGAATACATGCAAAGTTACCTGATAGCTCCCGCCATCTTCTTCTTCTTCTCTAGTCAGATGCGATGGAGTCATAAAAACCTCAGCGGGTATTTCCACTTCCTCCTCCTCCTTCTTCTTCTTCTTCTTCTTCCTCGTCGTCAGTTATTTTGGGACAATCCCTGGATCAACAGACAAACACTTAAAGTCACTTCTGTCTTCAAGCTGTCAGAAACATCTCTGCACACATACAGTCATCATAATACTTATGTGTCTTTCTAAATATGACTTTGATATCCAACAGCGAGGTCTTCTATACGATCACCTATTCTCTAAAGTCAAGACAAACACTCAACAAATAGTCTCTTTAATCAATTCAAACTAAAAAAAGGAAGATTTGGTTCATTTCTTAGTTATTTCTGACCGATTCATTTACTGGGTTTAAGAGAGAATAACAATAGAAACAACTCTTACCATGGAAAAAGGTGGTCAATTAAGTTAAATTGAGTTTCAGCTTCAAATCCACTTAAATCTTATGTAATAATGTGTGTGTTCCTCCTGCAGCTTCACACACACATGTTAGTGTCTATCTTAGCTCGTTGTGTTCACAGAGAAACATCCCAATGAGTTAAAGTACATTCTAATGATCACATTCAACTGAAGCTTCATTTGAAGGGTTTGACGTCACATTGGAGCAAAGGTGAATAAAGGGTTAATCCTTCACAAACACTTCTCTCGATTCCTCAGCTCTTTATATTCCTAATTAAACTTACTACTGGATTAAAGACGTGGCACGTGTTCTGAATTGACCAATCAGAATCGAGTATTCAACTAAACCATGCAATAAGTTACATTAACGTTACATATTTACTGTAATGGTGACAGTTAAAGGAAACTGAAGGGTTAGTTTGTCTTTGCGTGATGACGTCACTGTTCTGAGTTATAAGTTAATTAGAGTTAATATGAAGCTTTTTAATGTAAAGTGAAGTTTAAAGAGGTTTCTACCTGTTTGAGTCTCCGCTGCAGATCCGACTGTCTGAAGACACTGAGGGAAAGCTGCTGAAACACACCTGCAGCTACTTCCGGTGCCAGCTTTTCAGAGTAAAACCTGTTTATTTCAACCGCTATACATTTTGTCTAATAAAGGTTGTTTTTGTTGTGTTTACTTAATGGTTTTACTAATGGCTTAAGATGCTAGTTCAATGCTAGTTCAATGCTAGTTCAATGCTAGTTCAATGGTGTTTTGAAAAAAGAATACGTTGTGGTGCCGAGGAAAGGGAGTCGCTAAGAATGGAGTTCCACTCTTTATTATAGGTTAACATCCAGAAGGTAATACACGTCTGCTCTGCATGACAAGCTAGCAGGACTGAATAGCTAACGGTACAGGTGTTCCCACTAAAGGGTCCGTGTAGCAACACAACAAGCAAGGTGAATTATGGTGCACAATACGGTGCCACCACAACGTTTATATTAAATAAGATAATGTAATGTTCTACAATCAAAAAGCCGATTTTAACCCTATTATGAATAAGCTTTGTTATTATACAAGTGTTATTTTAGATATTTACAGAGGTTTCAAGTGATTAATTTCAAAGTAATGTTCCTGTCCGCTGCAGCAGTTCTCCGTCAGTAAACAGACTCTTATTCTGAAGGGAAGCTCTCCGCACCGGAAGCAGCTCGGCGGTGTTGTCACGGTAACCAGTGGCCTGGCAGTCAGAGCGGAAAGCCCCGAGCTCGAGGGGAATTCCGGAGCCAAACAGCCCGCTGATTGGTGGAGGAGGCAGAAGGTAAGCCCCGCCCACTCCGAGTGCTTTTTTTATTACTTTTATTATGTATTATTATTTCATTTTCTTTAGTGCAAAATGAAAAGACAATAATACAAAATAAATCGTGAAATCATATGAAATATTTGTTGCTTTATGTTCAATATTTTATGTACGTGTTAAAAAAAATATTAAAAACTGAAATACAGAAATGATGCAACAAAAAGTGTAATTATCAGCAAATGATCTGTTAAATATAAATTAGTTTGAATAAATACCCAGAAAATAATACAATATCTGAGCCTGTTTGTTGATAAACTGAATGGTACAATCATTAAAGAACCTTTTAAAGTCCTATGTTAATATATATTAGTATAAATGGATGAAATTTGAGGAACATTTTAATATAAATACAGAAAAGAGTCACATTTTATCACAACATTTTGAATTGGTTAATAAAGATTTTGCCTCATGACGTAAATTAAGTTTGATAAATGATCTGATAATGTTGACTTAGATATGAGCTTATATTACTACGTGTTATCGGGCTATTTAAAAAAAAACACTTGAACACCAGATTTATTTTTACACTTTATTTCCGCTGTAACATTTTAACAAAAAAGAAAATTCCCATTTTTACACAGAAACAACAAATAAAGTTTGTTTACCTGAAAACATAAAGCATTTAAACCCCTGACATTATTCTGTAAGGCTTCAGGTGATCAGAGACATCCGGTGTTTCTGCTCGTTAAGAGATCAACTCTGTGGGATTAGAAAAGATTGTCTCTCTTTTTGATCCATTTCTATAAAAACCTGTCTGAAAATGAGCTGATCAGATTTTGGCCACTTGATGATGTCATAACGATGTGTTGTCTTGTGTAACCATTAGCCAATCAGCAACAAAGGTAGCCCCCCCCCCCCCTTATCACTTGAATCTCCTCCTAGAGCACCATTGAGTTCTTTGTAACCAAATGTCTCTCAGAGGGGCGTGGGGAGGGGCTCCTTGTTTTCATCTAAAGTAACAGACAGAGAATCAGCACTTTGGAAACAGGGCTGAAACAGAGGGGATTATGGGTAATGCTGCAATGATCTGTTTGGTGTTTCAGCCAATCAGAGACAGGCTCTGGATATAGCTGAGACCTGTGATGTATTGATGAAGAGGAGGATGCTAGGGGACCTGTGATATAGTGATGAAGAGGAGGATGCTAGGGGACCTGTGATATAGTGATGAAGAGGAGGATGCTAGGGGACCTGTGATATAGTGATGAAGAGGAGGATGATGGGGGACCTTTGATGTTCAGAGAGACAGAAGATAGGTGTCAAACTTCTCAGACTAACTGCTCGGGGAACACGATCCGAAACTAAAAGTAAACGCAAGATTTTTGGTTTAAATGTAAAATAAAGAGTAAAAAACAACCTGTCCCCCTCGTTATTTATTTTTTGTATTCTAACATTTTGTTTACACGTCTCAACATTTAGTTTCTAATTCTAAAATGTTGTTGACAAATCAAAAACAACATTTTAAAATCTTAAATGTATTGGACTTTTAGATTGACGTGTTGCATCATCACGAAGACACATTTCCACCCCAGAAGCCCATTGATCTCCCTTTGAGGGGAACACTGCCACAGCTCCAGAGATCTGATGACATGTCTGATATCCTCTCTTTCAAACTGCAGAGTATGGCTTCTCCTTCCTTCAGTCACTTTGACTGCATTAGTAGTGACGCATGATTCAAACTCTGATCCTCGTTGTTAACCCTTTCGTAATACGTCCTGAGCGATGTGTCCCTGCATCTCTGATAACCCCAGAACCCCTGAAACCCAGAACCCCTGAAACACAGAAACCCTGAACCCCTGAAACCCAGAACCCCAGAAACCCAGAACCCCAGAGGCCAAAGGTTTGTGGACCCCGAAAAACTCCTTTCAGTTCTTCAGATACGCAACCGCTTTAATCATGTTCTAAAGATTAACCTCTAAACATATTCCCAGCTCTCGTGTTATTGTGTGTGTCTGTGTGTGTCTGTGTGTGTGTGTCTGTCTGTCTGTCTGTCTGTCTGTGTGTGTGTGTGTCTGTGTGTGTGTCTGTCTGTCTGTGTGTGTGTCTGTCTGTGTGTGTGTGTGTGTCTGTGTGTGTCTGTCTGTGTGTGTGTCTGTGTCTGTCTGTGTGTGTCTGTGTGTGTGTCTGTGTCTGTCTGTGTGTGTGTCTGTGTGTGTGTGTGTCTGTGTCTGTGTGTGTGTGTGTCTGTGTGTGTGTCTGTGTGTGTCTGTGTTTTTGTGTGTGTGTCTGTCTGTCTGTGTGTGTGTGTGTCTGTGTGTCTGTCTGTGTGTGTCTGTCTGTCTGTCTGTGTGTGTGTCTGTGTCTGTGTGTGTGTCTGTGTGTGTGTCTGTGTGTGTGTCTGTGTGTGTCTGTGTTTTTGTGTGTGTGTGTGTGTATGTGTGTGTCTGTCTGTGTGTGTGTCTGTGTTTTTGTGTGTGTGTGTCTGTGTGTGTGTGTGTGTGTGTGTGTGTGTGTGTGTGTGTGTGTGTGTGTGTGTGTGTGTGTGTGTGTGTGTGTGAGATAAGCTGAGTCCCGCCTGGTTGTACACCTGGAACACCTTCTCGATGGTGTTCTCTTGTTCTCACAGAGCCATCGACCAAATGAAGTAACGACAAAGAGTCGTATTCAGAGAGAAAGCCCCAAATCAAAGTCGCACATTTCTATACACAAAAACTAGAACATCCGAGACAGAAACCAAATGGAATGTGTGGGTTATTTTCAGTGATGCTGTTCCTTCAAGTACATGTTTTCAATTTGTGGGATTTTTTCTCGTCACGTTTAGATTTACACTACAAAAAAATAAAAAAATAAAAATGTTGAAAGATTTCTTTATTTTTTAGTAAACACATTTCTTTCCACGGAGGTTAGTATCACTCCCGCGTCCACGGACCCCTGGCCCGCGTCCACGGACCCCTGGCCCGCGTCACACGGACCCCTGGCCCGCGTCCACGGACCCCTGGCCCGCGTCCACGGACCCCTGGCCCGCGTCCACGGACCCCTGGCCCCGCGTCCACGGACCCCTGGCCCCGCGTCCACGGACCCCTGGCCCGCGTCCACGAACCCCTGGCCCGCGTCCACGGACCCCTGGCCCGCGTCACACGCAGAGGCTGAAGGCGAGGCTTTTATAGGGTTGGATCATCTCTCTTTATACTTTGGTTGAGATTTGCATAAGAAGAAGAATTAAAGCTGTGAAAACGAAGTTTGTGCAAAAAACTGTAAACGCTGAGAAATCCTGCAGACAGACAGGTGAGAGACAGACAGGTGAGAGACAGACAGGTGAGAGACAGACAGGTGAGAGACAGACAGACAGGTGAGAGACAGACAGACAGGTGAGAGACAGACAGGTGAGAGGCAGACAGGTAAAAGACAGACAGGTGAGAGACAGACAGACAGGTGAGAGACAGACAGGTAAAAGACAGACAGGTAAAAGACAGACAGGTGAGAGACAGACAGGTGAGAGACAGACAGGTAAAAGACAGACAGACAGGTGAGAGACAGGTGAGAGACAGACAGGTGAGAGACAGACAGGTGAGAGACAGACAGACAGACAGGTAAAAGACAGACAGACAGACAGGTTAGAAAGACTGTAGGAATAGTTTATGAAAAAGAGTTCTAGAAAATGAAATGTTCTTAGAAAATATCAGATATTTTGTGAAAAAAATCATAACAATTTCAGAAGAAATAAAATTGGGTAGAACCCCGGAATGTTTTGTGAAATAAATCCCAACAATTTTGAGGGGAAAAATACATATTTGTGATAAAACCCGAAAGAATCTGACATGTAACAGACAGGTGTGTGTGTGTGTGCGTGCGTGTGTGTGTGTGTGTGTGTGTGTCTCTCTCTAAGATAAGCTGAGGCCCGCCTGGTTGTACACCTGGAACACCTTCTCGATGGCGTTCACGTACGCTGCCGTCCTCAGATCCAAACCCAGTTTGTATGTGTCGGCCGTCCGCATGATTGCCTGCAGGAGAAGAGACAACAGAAGAAGAGTGAACAGGTGAGCTGATCTCTGCTGCCCTCTGGTGGACAAACACACCTTCACATGTCAGGTAGATAACACCTGTGAAATGTCTTAAAGAGGCCGTATTCAAGGCTTTTATTGTAATTTGTTCACAGCTACAGTTTAGAGATATCAAGGAAACTCTGAGGCTCCTCCTACAATAAAACACATCAAATAGTCTGAGTTAAAACAGATGAAATGGAGAAAGTGCAGGAAGAGTCTTGGAATGTGACATATTACAATCAGCAAGTTGCTAACAGATGAACGTTAGGGTGTGTGTGTGTGTGTGTGTGTGTGTGTGTGTGTGTGTGTGTGTGTGTGTGTGTGAGTGAGTGTTACCTTGGCAGAGCGCTCCATGGTGTAGGCGAGACCTGAGTGAACGATGTCTTTCTCCGACGCTCCCTGCAACAACCCAAACATTAACACAGAATCCACCTCGAAGTGTTTCACATTTCTTTCTCAAAATGTATTTTTAAATAGTCAGATTTTTGTCTCCACAGGTGATCAGGTGATCAGGTGATCAGGTGAACAGGTGAACAGGTGAACTCTGCAGTTTGTACTCACAGCGACGCGGGCCTGGAACTCTGAAGTGGGAACGATGGAAATTGCACCGCCTTGTTTCCCAAACTTCCTCTCAAGACTCTCCTGTACCGACACTGTGGGGGGGGACAGGTTAGCGAGGAGGACAGGTTAACGAGGAGGACAGGTTAACGAGGAGACAGGTTAACGAGGGGACAGGTTAACGAGGGGACAGGTTAACGAGGGGGGGACAGGTTAACGAGGAGGACAGGTTAACGAGGGGGGGGACAGGTTAACGAGGAGGACAGGTTAACGAGGGGGGGACAGGTTAACGAGGGGGGGACAGGTTAACGAGGGGGGGGACAGGTTAACGAGGGGGGGACAGGTTAACGAGGGGGGGGACAGGTTAACGAGGGGGGGGACAGGTTAACGAGGGGGGGGACAGGTTAACGAGGGGGACAGGTTAACGAGGGGGAAAGGTTAACGAGGGGGGGGGGACAGGTTAACGAGGAGGACAGGTTAACGAGGAGGACAGGTTAACGAGGTAATAACTGCAACAGGAAGTACAGATTCTCAGGTACTCACTCAGCAGGTGGTAGTTTGAATCCCTCTCGTATTTGAAGGTGAGTCGGCCGTAACTGACGTGGTTCAGATTCTTCAACCATTCAAAGTACGACACCGTCACTCCACCTGCATTCAGGTACATGTCCTGAGGGGGGAGGAGACAAGGAGACGAGACGAGGAGACAAGGAGACGAGGATAGAGATAAGGAGAGGAGACAAGGAGATGAGAGGATACAGGAAAAAAGGAACAAGGAGAGTGGGGAAGAATAAAATATGAACGTTATTAACACCTGATCCTCTTAAGTTAAAAACTGAATAAAGTTACCAAGTAAAATCATTTAAAATATATAAATAAATAATTAAACAAATTGAAAAGAGAATATGAATAATAAAACAAACTAATCTAAATAAAGTATGATCCTGGTGAACGTTTCCTCACCGGGATCACCAGTATGTTTCTCTCCAGGAAGATGCGGTCGGCCTCGGGCGTCGTCGGCCCGTTGCCTCCTTCAGCGATGATCTGCAGCAGAAACTCAGTCACTAATGCATCATGGGAAATGTAGTCAGTGTGGTTACCTCAGATAGATCTCAGGGTACATCAGCTACCCAGAAACAGGCTCAAACCATGGGAGATTACAAGACAATGTGTGTGTGTGTGTGTGTGTGTATGTGTGTCTGTGTGTGTGTGTCTGTGTGTGTGAATGTGTGTGTGTGTGTCTCTCTGTGTGTGTGTGTGTGTGTGTGTGTGTGTGTGTGTGTGTGTGTGTGTGTGTCTCTGTGTGTGTGTGTCTCTGTGTGTGTGTGTGTGTGTGTGTGTGTGTGTGTGTGTGTGTGTGTGTGACCTTGGCTTTGATATTGCGAGCGTTGCTCTTGGTCAGCTGCTTCTCGCTGGCTGCAGGGATCAGGATGTCGCAGTTGGCCTCCAGGATGCTTCCCTCGTAGGGAGTAGAGTCCGGGAAACCTACGATCGTCCCGTTGGCCTGGAGACGCACGGAAATAAAAAAAGTAAAAAATACTCATATGGTAAAAGTACAACATTATATTTACATTGGACGACAAAAAGAAGGTGGTTTAAAAAAAAAAAAAGATTAAAAAAAGATTTAAAAATAAATAAATCATATTTTGAAAAATTATTGATTCGAAAATAATATGATAGAGAGAGACAGAGACAGAGACAGAGAGAGAGAGAGAGAGAGAGAGAGAGAGAGAGAGAGAGAGAGAGAGAGAGAGAGAGAGAGAGAGAGAGAGAGAGAGAGAGAGAGAGAGAGAGAGAGAGAGAGAGAGAGAGAGAGAGAGAGAGAGAGAGAGAGAGAGAGAGAGAGAGAGAGAGAGAGAGAGAGCACCGGTACCGGAGATCGTTGTCGTTAGCTTCTGGTGCTAGCGAGCTACGCTAACGGATATAAGGAGTTTTTTCAACAACAAGGTGGAGGAGAGTCCTCTCCTGTCAGACTGAGAGACTCAGTGAGCTAAAGGACTCTCAGCGTTATCTCAGTGGGTCTCAAACGGTTTAGTCACCATTAATGTAAACTATTATTTCCGAGGCACACGTTTATATATATATATATCATTATAGTTATAAAAAAATAAGAGAATAAATGAAAAACAGGTATGAAATACTTTATGACATTAAAACAAGAATAACATTTGAAAGGGTGATTTGTAAAATATCCATAAAGAAATAGTAAATCTGTTTACAGTTCTGTTTCATCTGGTGCTGAGAGATGTTTCCATAGATCTCTCATGTTGCTCTCCAAGTGCACCAGATTGATGCTTTTAACTTCAATATTTAAAAATCTTCCCTGGAGAGCATGCCCCCGGACCCCCCTCTGTGAGGTCCACACACCACCTATAAAAAATAGCACTTGACCCCTGCTTACACCTATATGCGGTGAGCTGATTATCGAGCCTTCATTGTAACAGGTACACTGTGTGTGTGTGTGTGTGTGTGTGTGTGTTGCAGTAGAACGTTCCTCTGTAGCGCCCGGGACATTAATGGGAAACCCTAAATGTTTGAGCATCCTCTATGAAACGTCAAGCTACCCCACAGCACCCCCAAAAGAAATCTCTGGCGCCGCCACTGAGCCTGACTATTTGTGTGGGGGGGGCCCGACTTTTTTTTTTCTCCAAATGGGGGGCCTGACAGAAAAAGTTTGAGAGCCACTGATTTAGGAAACCAATTGCACATATTTAACATCAGAAATAACATGTTTGGAGTAAAACATGTATATTTGGACAGTAATCTCCATTCCTGACCACTTTGTAGTCCTCCAGCTTTTTGGGGTCGAGGCCTTCGGGGTTCCAGATGCTTCCGTCCAACTCTGCGATTCCAACGCACTTCGCCCCGAAACGGTGAAGATAACGCATCGTGTGCAGACCCACGTTACCGAAACCCTGCAGACAAGAGTCAAAGGGTTCAGGACTCATAATGCTGACTCGTGTCTTTAGGACTCATAATGCTGACTCGTGTCTTTAGGACTCATCATGCTGACTCGTGTCTTTAGGACTCATCATGCTGACTCGTGTCTTTAGGACTCATCATGCTGACTCGTGTCTTTAGGACTCATCATGCTGACTCGTGTCTTTAGGACTCATAATGCTGACTCAGGTCTTGAGGACTCATCATGCTGACTCGTGTCTTTAGGACTCATAATGCTGACTCAGGTCTTGAGGACTCATCATGCTGACTCGTGTCTTTAGGACTCATAATGCTGACTCGTGTCTTTAGGACTCATAATGCTGACTCAGGTCTTTAGGACTCATCATGCTGACTCGTGTCTTTAGGACTCATAATGCTGACTCGTGTCTTTAGGACTCATCATGCTGACTCGTGTCTTTAGGACTCATAATGCTGACTCAGGTCTTTAGGACTCATCATGCTGACTCGTGTCTTTAGGACTCATCATGCTGACTCAGGTCTTTAGGACTCATCATGCTGACTCAGGTCTTTAGGACTCATCATGCTGACTCGTGTCTTTAGGACTCATCATGCTGACTCGTGTCTTTAGGACTCATCATGCTGACTCGTGTCTTTAGGACTCATCATGCTGACTCAGGTCTTTAGGACTCATCATGCTGACTCAGGTCTTTAGGACTCATCATGCTGACTCAGGTCTTTAGGACTCATCATGCTGACTCAGGTCTTTAGGACTCATAATGCTGACTCAGGTCTTTAGGACTCATCATGCTGACTCAGGTCTTGAGGACTCATCATGCTGACTCAGGTCTTTAGGACTCATAATGCTGACTCGTGTCTTTAGGACTCATCATGCTGACTCGTGTCTTTAGGACTCATAATGCTGACTCAGGTCTTTAGGACTCATCATGCTGACTCGTGTCTTTAGGACTCATAATGCTGACTCGTGTCTTTAGGACTCATCATGCTGACTCAGGTCTTTAGGACTCATCATGCTGACTCGTGTCTTTAGGACTCATAATGCTGACTCGTGTCTTTAGGACTCATCATGCTGACTCGTGTCTTTAGGACTCATAATGCTGACTCAGGTCTTTAGGACTCATCATGCTGACTCGTGTCTTTAGGACTCATCATGCTGACTCAGGTCTTTAGGACTCATCATGCTGACTCAGGTCTTTAGGACTCATCATGCTGACTCATGTCTTTAGGACTCATCATGCTGACTCGTGTCTTTAGGACTCATCATGCTGACTCAGGTCTTTAGGACACATCATGCTGACTCAGGTCTTTAGGACTCATCATGCTGACTCAGGTCTTTAGGACTCATCATGCTGACTCAGGTCTTTAGGACTCATCATGCTGACTCAGGTATTTAGGACTCATCATGCTGACTCGTGTCTTTAGGACTCATAATGCTGACTCGTGTCTTTAGGACTCATAATGCTGACTCAGGTCTTTAGGACTCATCATGCTGACTCGTGTCTTTAGGACTCATCATGCTGACTCAGGTCTTTAGGACTCATAATGCTGACTCAGGTCTTTAGGACTCATAATGCTGACTCGTGTCTGTAGGACTCATCATGCTGACTCGTGTCTTTAGGACTCATCATGCTGACTCAGGTCTTTAGGACTCATCATGCTGACTCAGGTCTTTAGGACTCATAATGCTGACTCAGGTCAGGGTTCAGGACTCATAATGCTGACTCAGGTCTTTAGGACTCATAATGCTGACTCAGGTCTTTAGGACTCATAATGCTGACTCAGGTCTTTAGGACTCATAATGCTGACTCAGGTCAGGGTTCAGGACTCATAATGCTGACTCAGGTCTTTAGGACTCATAATGCTGACTCAGGTCTTTAGGACTCATAATGCTGACTCAGGTCTTTAGGACTCATAATGCTGACTCAGGTCAGGGTTCAGGACTCATAATGCTGACTCAGGTCTTTAGGACTCATAATGCTGACTCAGGTCTTTAGGACTCATCATGCTGACTCAGGTCTTTAGGACTCATCATGCTGACTCAGGTCTTTAGGACTCATAATGCTGACTCAGGTCTTTAGGACTCATCATGCTGACTCAGGTCTTTAGGACTCATCATGCTGACTCGTGTCTTTAGGACTCATAATGCTGACTCGTGTCTTTAGGACTCATAATGCTGACTCGTGTCTTTAGGACTCATCATGCTGACTCGTGTCTTTAGGACTCATAATGCTGACTCAGGTCTTTAGGACTCATCATGCTGACTCGTGTCTTTAGGACTCATAATGCTGACTCGTGTCTTTAGGACTCATAATGCTGACTCAGGTCTTTAGGACTCATCATGCTGACTCGTGTCTTTAGGACTCATAATGCTGACTCAGGTCTTTAGGACTCATCATGCTGACTCGTGTCTTTAGGACTCATCATGCTGACTCAGGTCTTTAGGACTCATCATGCTGACTCAGGTCTTTAGGACTCATCATGCTGACTCATGTCTTTAGGACTCATCATGCTGACTCGTGTCTTTAGGACTCATCATGCTGACTCAGGTCTTTAGGACTCATCATGCTGACTCAGGTCTTTAGGACTCATCATGCTGACTCAGGTCTTTAGGACTCATAATGCTGACTCAGGTCAGGGTTCAGGACTCATAATGCTGACTCAGGTCTTTAGGACTCATCATGCTGACTCGTGTCTGTAGGACTCATCATGCTGACTCGTGTCTTTAGGACTCATAATGCTGACTCAGGTCTTTAGGACTCATAATGCTGACTCAGGTCTTTAGGACTCATCATGCTGACTCGTGTCTTTAGGACTCATCATGCTGACTCAGGTCTTTAGGACTCATAATGCTGACTCAGGTCTTTAGGACTCATAATGCTGACTCGTGTCTGTAGGACTCATCATGCTGACTCGTGTCTTTAGGACTCATCATGCTGACTCAGGTCTTTAGGACTCATCATGCTGACTCAGGTCTTTAGGACTCATAATGCTGACTCAGGTCAGGGTTCAGGACTCATAATGCTGACTCAGGTCTTTAGGACTCATAATGCTGACTCAGGTCTTTAGGACTCATAATGCTGACTCAGGTCTTTAGGACTCATCATGCTGACTCAGGTCTTGAGGACTCATAATGCTGACTCAGGTCTTTAGGACTCATCATGCTGACTCAGGTCTTTAGGACTCATCATGCTGACTCAGGTCTTTAGGACTCATCATGCTGACTCATGTCTTTAGGACTCATCATGCTGACTCATGTCTTTAGGACTCATCATGCTGACTCGTGTCTTTAGGACTCATCATGCTGACTCAGGTCTTTAGGACTCATCATGCTGACTCAGGTCTTTAGGACTCATAATGCTGACTCAGGTCAGGGTTCAGGACTCATAATGCTGACTCAGGTCTTTAGGACTCATAATGCTGACTCAGGTCTTTAGGACTCATCATGCTGACTCAGGTCTTTAGGACTCATAATGCTGACTCAGGTCTTTAGGACTCATCATGCTGACTCAGGTCTTTAGGACTCATCATGCTGACTCAGGTCTTTAGGACTCATCATGCTGACTCATGTCTTTAGGACTCATCATGCTGACTCAGGTCTTTAGGACTCATCATGCTGACTCAGGTCTTTAGGACTCATCATGCTGACTCAGGTCAGGGTTCAGGACTCATAATGCTGACTCAGGTCTTTAGGACTCATCATGCTGACTCAGGTCTTTAGGACTCATAATGCTGACTCGTGCCTTTAGGACTCATCATGCTGACTCGTGTCTTGAGGACTCATCATGCTGACTCGTGTCTTTAGGACTCATAATGCTGACTCAGGTCTTTAGGACTCATCATGCTGACTCGTGTCTTTAGGACTCATAATGCTGACTCGTGTCTTTAGGACTCATCATGCTGACTCGTGTCTTTAGGACTCATAATGCTGACTCAGGTCTTTAGGACTCATCATGCTGACTCGTGTCTTTAGGACTCATCATGCTGACTCAGGTCTTTAGGACTCATCATGCTGACTCAGGTCTTTAGGACTCATCATGCTGACTCATGTCTTTAGGACTCATCATGCTGACTCGTGTCTTTAGGACTCATCATGCTGACTCGTGTCTTTAGGACTCATCATGCTGACTCAGGTCTTTAGGACTCATCATGCTGACTCAGGTCTTTAGGACTCATCATGCTGACTCAGGTCTTTAGGACTCATCATGCTGACTCAGGTCTTTAGGACTCATCATGCTGACTCAGGTCTTTAGGACTCATCATGCTGACTCGTGTCTTTAGGACTCATAATGCTGACTCAGGTCTTTAGGACTCATCATGCTGACTCAGGTCTTTAGGACTCATAATGCTGACTCAGGTCAGGGTTCAGGACTCATAATGCTGACTCAGGTCTTTAGGACTCATCATGCTGACTCGTGTCTGTAGGACTCATCATGCCTGACTCAGGTCTTTAGGACTCATCATGCTGACTCAGTGTCTTTAGGACTCATAATGCTGACTCGTGTCTTTAGGACTCATCATGCTGACTCAGGTCTTTAGGACTCATAATGCTGACTCAGGGTTTAGGACTCATAATGCTGACTCAGGCTTTAGGACTCATAATGCTGACTCAGTGTCTTTAGGACTCATAATGCTGACTCAGGTCTTTAGGACTCATCATGCTGACTCAGGTCTTTAGGACCTCATAATGCTGACTCAGGTCTTTAGGACTCATCATGCTGACTCAGGTCTTTAGGACTCATCATGCTGACTCAGGTCTTTAGGACTCATCATGCTGACTCAGGTCTTTAGGACTCATCATGCTGACTCAGGTCTTTAGGACTCATCATGCTGACTCAGGTCTTTAGGACTCATAATGCTGACTCAGGTCTTAGGACTCATCATGCTGACTCGTGTCTTTAGGACTCATCATGCTGACTCAGTGTCTTTAGGACTCATAATGCTGACTCAGGTCTTTAGGACTCATAATGCTGACTCAGGTCTTTAGGACTCATAATGCTGACTCAGGTCTTTAGGACTCATAATGCTGACTCAGGTCTTTAGGACTCATCATGCTGACTCAGGTCTTTAGGACTCATCATGCTGACTCAGGTCTTGCTGACTCAGGTCTTTAGGACTCATCATGCTGACTCAGGTCTTTAGGACTCATAATGCTGACTCAGGTCTTTAGGACTCATCATGCTGACTCAGGTCTTTAGGACTCATCATGCTGACTCATGTCTTTAGGACTCATCATGCTGACTCGTGTCTGTAGGACTCATCATGCTGACTCGTGTCTTTAGGACTCATCATGCTGACTCAGGTCTTTAGGACTCATCATGCTGACTCAGGTCTTTAGGACTCATAATGCTGACTCAGGTCTTTAGGACTCATCATGCTGACTCAGGTCTTTAGGACTCATCATGCTGACTCGTGTCTTTAGGACTCATCATGCTGACTCGTGTCTTTAGGACTCATCATGCTGACTTGTGTCTTTAGGACTCATCATGCTGACTCAGGTCTTTAGGACTCATAATGCTGACTCAGGTCTTTAGGACTCATAATGCTGACTCAGGTCTTTAGGACTCATCATGCTGACTCAGGTCTTTAGGACTCATAATGCTGACTCAGGTCTTTAGGACTCATCATGCTGACTCATGTCTTTAGGACTCATCATGCTGACTCAGGTCTTTAGGACTCATCATGCTGACTCAGGTCAGGGTTCAGGACTCATAATGCTGACTCAGGTCTTTAGGACTCATAATGCTGACTCAGGTCTTTAGGACTCATAATGCTGACTCAGGTCTTTAGGACTCATAATGCTGACTCAGGTCTTTAGGACTCA
>JAPTMU010000024.1:4173880-4221380 GCA_028583405.1 Pogonophryne albipinna | reverse complement strand
AGTATTATTATTAATAATTATTATATAATTTATTATCTTACACTTTTTAAATATATATTTAGATGTTGTTATTTGTTTAATTCCTTTTTTCTGTATATTTTTACATCATTTCCTTTTTCTGTTTGAGGACGAGCCTCCACACGTCCTCTGACCAGAGGACGTGTGGAGGCTCGTCCTCTGGTCAGAGGACGAGCCTCCACACGTCCTCAGACCAGAGGACGAGCCTCCACACGTCCTCTGGTCTGAGGACGAGCCTCCACACGTCCTCAGACCAGAGGACGAGCCTCCACACGTCCTCAGACCAGAGGAGGCTCAGCAGATACTTTAAAGAGTCCCTGTTTCTCTTCCTGTACTGAGTTATATTTATCATATTTATCATATTAGGTGCGTAATGGTCGGCATAGGAACCTTTATGAACATGAAGACATGGACACATGTCCCAGTGGAGACGCCTCTTAATGCATTCTTAATGTTTGAGACTTGTCTGCAGGGTTAATGATCAGTGGCGGCGCAAGGGGGTGGCTACTTGGGCTCAAGCCCCGGATGTTTTCTGTATCACTGTACCCCTGCACCCCCCCCCCCCCCCCAACAACTCCTGGGCTAAGCCCCGGATCTCCTACAATCCTAAATCCGCCACTGTTAATGAGCTCTGTCATGTTGCAGTGAGCAGTGGGAGGAGTGCGTGATGGAGTAAAGAGTGAGGCGTTGGCAGGAGAGAGTGAGTCAGCGAGGGTGCGGCTGCTCACATGTAACCCGACTGGTTTAAAGGAGAGTTTGATTTGCCTTCAGTAAAAACAGCCGCACCCTGTCCTCGTCTAAAGCAGATCAGCAGGAACATCCCTACCTTGGCTTGGTCTGCGTTACAGAGGCAGTGGAAAACTACAGCACAACAACTCAAAGGACATGTGTGCAACAGACACAGCTGCCAGCGAGCAGCAGACAGATTACTGAGGGGCTTTCTATTTCTACATGCACATCATATAATGGTGTTACCAGGACACACTGCTCCTAGGGTCCCTGGAAGAGTCTGCCATTATCCGTTTAGAGTTCAGTGTTTCCCCCAGGGTGGAGGCTCAGCAGGGTGGAGGCTCAGCAGGGTGGAGGCTCAGCAGGGTGGAGGCTCAGCAGGGTGGAGGCTCAGCAGGGTGGAGGCTCAGCAGGGTGTGAGCGGGGTGGGTGGAATGCTTTAGTGCTGGCGAAGTGTCTGCCAGCATGTCTCTATGTGTCTCCAGCATGTCTCCAGCATGTCTCTATGTGTCTCCAGCATGTCTCTATGTGTCTGCAGTATGTCTCTATGTGTCTGCAGCATGTCTCTATGTGTCTGCCAGTAAGTCTCTATGTGTCTCCAGCATGTCTCTATGTGTCTCCAGTATGTCTCTAATTGTCTCCAGTATGTCTCTATGTGTCTCCAGCATGTCTCTATGTGTCTGCAGCATGTCTCTATGTGTCTCCAGCATGTCTCTATGTGTCTGCAGCATGTCTCTATGTTTCTGCAGCATGTCTCTATGTGTCTCCAGCATGTCTCTATGTGTCTCCAGCATGTCTCTATGTGTCTGCAGCATGTCTCTATGTGTCTCCAGCATGTCTCTATGTGTCTCCAGCATGTCTCTATGTGTCTGCAGCATGTCTCTATGTGTCTCCAGCATGTCTCTATGTGTCTCCAGCATGTCTCTATGTGTCTCCAGCATGTCTCTATGTGTCTGCCAGTAAGTCTCTATGTGTCTCCAGCATGTCTCTATGTGTCTCCAGTATGTCTCTAAGTGTCTCCAGGATGTCTCTATGTGTCTCCAGCATGTCTCCAGTATGTCTCTATGTGTCTCCAGCATGTCTCTATGTGTCTGCCAGTAAGTCTCTATGTGTCTCCAGCATGTCTCTATGTGTCTCCAGTATGTCTCTATGTGTCTCCAGCATGTCTCTATGTGTCTCCAGCATGTCTCTATGTGTCTGCCAGTAAGTCTCTATGTGTCTCCAGCATGTCTCTATGTGTCTCCAGCATGTCTCTATGTGTCTGCCAGTAAGTCTCTATGTGTCTCCAGCATGTCTCTATGTGTCTGCAGTATGTCTCTATGTGTCTCCAGCATGTCTCTATGTGTCTCCAGCATGTCTCTATGTGTCTCCAGCATGTCTCTATGTGTCTGCAGCATGTCTCTATGTGTCTCCAGCATGTCCATGTGTCTGCCAGTAAGTCTCTATGTGTCTCCAGCATGTCTCTGTGTCTCCAGCATGTCTCTATGTGTCTCCAGCATGTGTCTATGTGTCTCCAGAATGTCTCTATGTGTCTCCAGCATGTCTCTATGTGTCTCCAGTATGTCCCTCCACATGTCCTCAGGTCAGAGGACGAGCCTTCACACGTCCTCAGGCCAGAGGACGAGCCTCCACACGTCCTCTGGCCAGAGTACGAGCCTCCACACGTCCTCAGACCAGAGGACGAGCCTCCACACGTCCTCTGGCCAGAGGACGAGCCTCCACACGTCCTCTGGCCAGAGGACGAGCCTCCACACGTCCTCAGACCAGAGGACGAGCCTCCACACGTCCTCAGACCAGAGGACGAGCCTCCACACGTCCTCTGGCCAGAGGACGAGCCTCCACACCTCCTCTGACCAGAGGACGAGCCTCCACACCTCCTCTGACCAGAGGACGAGCCTCCACACGTCCTCTGACCAGAGGACGAGCCTCCACTCGTCCTCTGACCAGAGGACGAGCCTCCACACCTTCTCTGGTCAGAGGACGAGCCTCCACACCTCCTCTGGTCAGAGGACGAGCCTCCACACCTTCTCTGGTCAGAGGACGAGCCTCCACACCTCCTCTGGTCAGAGGACGAGCCTCCACACGTCCTCTGGTCAGAGGACGAGCCTCCACACCTTCTCTGGTCAGAGGACGAGCCTCCACACCTCCTCTGGTCAGAGGACGAGCCTCCACACCTTCTCTGGTCAGAGGACGAGCCTCCACACCTTCTCTGGTCAGAGGACGAGCCTCCACACGTCCTCTGACCAGAGGAAGAGCCTCCACACGTCCTCTGACCAGAGGACGAGCCTCCACACCTTCTCTGGTCAGAGGACGAGCCTCCACACGTCCTCTGACCAGAGGAAGAGCCTCCACGTCCTCTGACCAGAGGAAGAGCCTCCACGTCCTCTGACCAGAGGACGAGCCTCCACACCTTCTCTGGTGAGAGGACGAGCCTCCACACCTTCTCTGGTGAGAGGACGAGCCTCCACACCTCCTCTGGTCAGAGGAGGCTCAGCAGATACTTTAAAGAGTCCCTGTTTCTCTTCCTGTACTGAGTTATATTTATCATATTTATCATATTAGGTGCGTAATGGTCGGCATAGGAACCTTTATGAACATGAAGACATGGACACATGTCCCAGTGGAGACGCCTCTTAATGCATTCTTAATGTTTGAGACTTGTCTGCAGGGTTAATGATCAGTGGCGGCGCAAGGGGGTGGCTACTTGGGCTCAAGCCCCGGATGTTTTCTGTATCACTGTACCCCTGCACCCCCCCCCCCCCCAACAACTCCTGGGCTAAGCCCCGGATCTCCTACAATCCTAAGTCCGCCACTGTTAATGAGCTCTGTCATGTTGCAGTGAGCAGTGGGAGGAGTGCGTGATGGAGTAAAGAGTGAGGCGTTGGCAGGAGAGAGTGAGTCAGCGAGGGTGCGGCTGCTCACATGTAACCCGACTGGTTTAAAGGAGAGTTTGATTTGCCTTCAGTAAAAACAGCCGCACCCTGTCCTCGTCTAAAGCAGATCAGCAGGAACATCCCTACCTTGGTCTGCGTTACAGAGGCAGTGGAAAACTACAGCACAACAACTCAAAGGACATGTGTGCAACAGACACAGCTGCCAGCGAGCAGCAGACAGATTACTGAGGGGCTTTCTATTTCTACATGCACATCATATAATGGTGTTACCAGGACACACTGCTCCTAGGGTCCCTGGAAGAGTCTGCCATTATCCGTTTAGAGTTCAGTGTTTCCCCCAGGGTGGAGGCTCAGCAGGGTGGAGGCTCAGCAGGGTGGAGGCTCAGCAGGGTGGAGGCTCAGCAGGGTGGAGGCTCAGCAGGGTGTGAGCGGGGTGGGTGGAATGCTTTAGTGCGGGCGAAGTGTCTGCCAGCATGTCTCTATGTGTCTCCAGCATGTCTCTATGTGTCTCCAGCATGTCTCTAAGTGTATCCAGCATGTCTCTATGTGTCTCCAGCATGTCTCTATGTGTCTCCAGCATGTCTCTATGTGTCTCCAGCATGTCCCTCCACACGTCCTCTGGTGAGAGGACGAGCCTCCACACGTCCTCTGGTCAGAGGAGGCTCAGCAGATACTTTAAAGAGTCCCTGTTCCTCTTCCTGTACTGAGTTATATTATACAGAGTAACATTAAGTACAGTCCGCGGCATATCACTTCATAATGTATCATATATCTCCTGATCTGAGTCAGCTGAGCCGTATCTGGCCGTGCAACACTCACAGAGTCACAGACTGGATGCAGAAGGATTATTTTAAGCAACACATTAAGTTGAGGAAACACTCGAGTCAAATGTAATGAAAGTCAGATGGTGTCTTAGACGGGCAGTGATATCATAAACCTGTTAATGTACGCATTCAAACACTTGTTCTGTTACCAGCTGTATTCACCTTGCAGGTGCAGCTCTGTGGCTTTGATCCTGGATCAAGTGTTTAAGTCATGTTTAAAGTTTAACTTCTTCATATGTCTAATATTATAGTTGACTTTTCATTCAGGAAGTATGACGCTGCGCTGTCAGTACGCTTCTCCATGTCTGTGATTGGTCGAATGCTCCAGATACCACCCCTCTCATGTGAACGCGCACCTAACTAGATAGGACACGGCTGGCTTGACGATCCACTTGATAACCCGCGTCGTAGGACCGCTTAGCGAGAGCGCGTATGTTTTGGATTAGGCCAACCGGCTAACTCAAACATATCCAGGTTAGGTTGAACCAGCTTCGTAGAACAGGCCCCAGGTTAGGTTGAACCAGCTTCGTAGAACAGGCCCCAGGTTAGCCGCACAGCATCAGTTACCATGGAGATCTAGCCCGCTAAAAAGAGAACTAGCTTCGTAGACCGGAAACCCAGAGTTTTCCCTGAAGTTAGCCGCTAAGAGAACATCCTGCTTCGTAGTACACCCCCCAGGTTCCTCACCTCTGATCACACACTCAGAACCAAACACAGGTTCCTCACCTCTGATCACACACTCAGAACCAAACACGGGTTCCTCACCTCTGATCACACACTCAGAACCAAACACAGGTTCCTCACCTGAGATCACACACTCAGAACCAAACACAGGTTCCTCACCTGAGATCACACACTCAGAACCAAACACAGGTTCCTCACCTGAGATCACACACTCAGAACCAAACACAGGTTCCTCACCTGAGATCACACAGTCAGAACCAAACACAGGTTCCTCACCTCTGATCACACACTCAGAACCAAACACAGGTTCCTCACCTGAGATCACACACTCAGAACCAAACACAGGTTCCTCACCTCTGATCACACACTCAGAACCAAACACAGGTTCCTCACCTGAGATCCCACACTCAGAACCAAACACAGGTTCCTCACCTGAGATCACACACTCAGAACCAAACACAGGTTCCTCACCTCTGATCACACACTCAGAACCAAACACAGGTTCCTCACCTCTGATCACACACTCAGAACCAAACACAGGTTCCTCACCTGAGATCACACACTCAGAACCAAACACAGGTTCCTCACCTCTGATCACACACTCAGAACCAAACACAGGTTCCTCACCTCTGATCACACACTCAGAACCAAACACAGGTTCCTCACCTGAGATCACACACTCAGAACCAAACACAGGTTCCTCACCTGAGATCACACACTCAGAACCAAACACAGGTTCCTCACCTCTGATCACACACTCAGAACCAAACACAGGTTCCTCACCTGAGATCACACACTCAGAACCAAACACAGGTTCCTCACCTCTGATCACACACTCAGAACCAAACACAGGTTCCTCACCTCTGATCACACACTCAGAACCAAATACAGGTTCCTCACCTGAGATCACACACTCAGAACCAAACACAGGTTTCTCACCTCTGATCACACACTCAGAACCAAACACAGGTTCCTCACCTGAGATCACACACTCAGAACCAAACACAGGTTCCTCACCTCTGATCACACACTCAGAACCAAACACAGGTTCCTCACCTCTGATCACACACTCAGAACCAAATACAGGTTCCTCACCTGAGATCACACACTCAGAACCAAACACAGGTTCCTCACCTCTGATCACACACTCAGAACCAAACACAGGTTCCTCACCTGAGATCACACACTCAGAACCAAACACAGGTTCCTCACCTCTGATCACACACTCAGAACCAAACACAGGTTCCTCACCTCTGATCACACACTCAGAACCAAACACAGGTTCCTCACCTCTGATCACACACTCAGAACCAAACACAGGTTCCTCACCTGAGATCACACACTCAGAACCAAACACAGGTTCCTCACCTCTGATCACACACTCAGAACCAAACACAGGTTCCTCACCTCTGATCACACACTCAGAACCAAACACAGGTTCCTCACCTCTGATCACACACTCAGAACCAAACACAGGTTCCTCACCTCTGATCACAGACTCAGAACCAAACACAGGTTCCTCACCTCTGATCACACACTCAGAACCAAACACAGGTTCCTCACCTCTGATCACACACTCAGAACCAAACACAGGTTCCTCACCTCTGATCACACACTCAGAACCAAATACAGGTTCCTCACCTGAGATCACACACTCAGAACCAAACACAGGTTCCTCACCTCTGATCACACACTCAGAACCAAACACAGGTTCCTCACCTGAGATCACACACTCAGAACCAAACACAGGTTCCTCACCTCTGATCACACACTCAGAACCAAACACAGGTTCCTCAACTCTGATCACACACTCAGAACCAAACACAGGTTCCTCACCTCTGATCACACACTCAGAACCAAACACAGGTTCCTCACCTGAGATCACACACTCAGAACCAAACACAGGTTCCTCACCTCTGATCACACACTCAGAACCAAACACAGGTTCCTCACCTCTGATCACACACTCAGAACCAAACACAGGTTCCTCACCTGAGATCACACACTCAGAACCAAACACAGGTTCCTCACCTCTGATCACACACTCAGAACCAAACACAGGGACTCTAGCCTCTGCAGAACGTTTACATGCACTAACGCTACAGGAGAGGAGAAGTCTGGTCCCAGCTGAACGTTTCCTGCTTCCTTCTCTAGAGTAAAACAGGGCCAGTGACCTGCAGGGCGATCACCTCCTGATCTCACACACACACACACACACACACACACACACACACACACACACACACACACACACACACACACACACACACACACACACACACACACACACACACACACACACACACACACACACACACACACACACACACACACACACACACACACACACACACACACACACACACACACACACACACACACACACACACACACACACACACACACACACACACACACACACACACACACACACCACACACACACACACACACACACACACACACACACACACACACACACACACACACACACACACACACACACACACACACACACACTCACACTCACTCACACACACTCTCTCTTTTCCTCCGTACCCAAATCTCTAAAACGGGGGAACAACGGAGCTGATCCAGATTTGACATCCGATATGACGAGGACCCACGGCCCTATCAGAAACGTTGCTGTATCAGAAACAATTCCCGACATGTTTTGGACGTAATAGTCGGTGTTTACATTAGCATCGCTAACACTCAGAGCTAAGCTGTACTGGAGAGCATGTGTGTGAAGAAGCAGGAAATCAAAAGGAACTCCCATTGTGGTAAACCGGAGAGAGAGAAAGCCTTTGAGCTCCATCCTGTTTCAGAGAGAATCCTTGATCTAATAATCCTTGCGTTTCATCACCGCAGCATTTTAGACAGTATCTGCCAGGTCCCGCATTAGCCCATAAGCTCCGCCCCCTCTTACATTTTTCAGTAAATAAATATTAACACACACGCGCACGCACGCGCACGCACACGGCTGATATCCAAACAATATCAATATAGTGTATAATAAAAGGGTCCATTAAAAATACAATATTTCGGATCAATCTTTTTAACAATATAAACATTAAAGCATGGGGCGTCCGGTGCCTTGCTCAAGGGGACCACGGCAGGGCAGGATCCTGAGGTTAAACTCACCTCTCTACAGGGGGTCCTGAGGTTGAACTCACCTCTCTACAGGGGGTCCTGAGGTTAAACTCATCTCTCTACAGGGGGTCCTGAGGTTAAACTCACCTCTCTACAGGGGGTCCTGAGGTTAAACTCACCTCTCTACAGGGGGTCCTGAGGTTAAACTCATCTCTCTACAGGGGGTCCTGAGGTTGAACTCACCTCTCTACAGTGGGTCCTGAGGTTAAACTCACCTCTCTACAGGGGGTCCTGAGGTTGAACTCACCTCTCTACAGGGGGTCCTGAGGTTAAACTCACCTCTCTACAGGGGGTCCTGAGGTTAAACTCACCTCCCTGCAGGGGGTCCTGAGGTTAAACTCACCTCTCTACAGGGGGTCCAGAGGTTAAACTCACCTCTCTACAGGGGGTCCTGAGGTTGAACTCACCTCTCTACAGGGGGTCCTGAGGTTAAACTCACCTCTCTACAGGGGGTCCTGAGGTTAAACTCACCTCCCTGCAGGGGGTCCTGAGGTTGAACTCACCGCTCTAGAGGGGGTCCTGAGGTTAACAGGTTGAACTCACCTCCCTGCAGGGGGTCCTGAGGTTAATGGGTTGAACTCACCTCCCTGCAGGGGGTCCTGAGGTTAACGGGTTGAACTCACCTCCCTACAGGGCCGCCTTAATGCACGGGCTGACCTGGGCTGAAGCCCAGGGGCCTACGGAGGGGCCGATCATGAGCCAATAAAAAAAAAAGAAGACAGCTCTCCCTCGCCACTCTGCTCTTCCACAGCGCCGCTTCCCCTCCCTCCGCTGACAGTATGAATGCAGGGCTCGACATTATAAATGGCCCGCTGGCCCAGAAGCACTATTTAGACACCCCGGGCCAGCATAACGTACTTTCCACTTGCCCGCTCGGGACACTAAAAATATTGCTTTAAAAAAAATGTCCTGTGGTATTTTGACTAGCAATTTAGTTAAATAGTTTCGTTTATCAACGCTACAACATAGCATTCCGTGAGTCGGTTGTCGTTGTTGGGGGAAAAGCAAACAGCTGTTTGCTGCGGAGCACAGCGCGATCAGCGCGCTCCTTCACTACAGACTATCGCGCCACCTAACCATTCGCCAAAATGTTTTTAATACCAGCGGTAGCCGGGCAAAAAACAATCTTCAAATAAAAGAAAGTCACCGGAGGAGTTAAAGGAGAGTGACAGGGAGCAGGAGAAGAAGAGGGAGAGAACGTTTCAGCTTGATGGATGGATGGAGTTGGCTTCTGGTGCAGTGACGCGTCCTAAAACCCTTTTGTAATCTATCGATTAGATTTATGATTCGAAAATTATAAAAGTAGGATAGACATGTGGAGATTATCCGGCTGAACAAAAGGTGCATTTATCAAACAGGTTTGTTTTCCACAGACCTTATTTCCAGCTATTTTCCAAAACCCTGTGGAGAAATCCCATTGCTTTCTGTGGAGGGAACCAGCAGCTTACTTCCTGGTTTCAGGACGAGTCACTGCACCTCTCAATATGATGGCAATATAAACAAGGTCTTCTGTCGGCTCTGTGCATCAATGCCGACCTCTGCTGACAGGAAGTGAAGAGTAGAGAATATAAAGGTATTGGCTTCAGGGAAATGTCCCAGCAGTTTAGGATAATGAAGGATCTAATCTGCTACATAGCCATTACATTTCTAACTCCTGATGACAGGAAGGCAGAAAGCGCATTATACAAATAATAATACTCATAATAGCAGACATTTTTTAACAATGACCACAATATCATTATTTTAATAAACCAAATATGAACAATTGAGGAAAATGAGGAAGAACTGATTGTTCAAATGTTGTAGTACAAGTAGTAATATAGTTAGTGCATACATTACTATTGCAACAAATCTGTTCATTTTCTTCATTATTAGTCGATTTCTTTTGGACGAATGCTCCGGGCCCGTGGTTACAATGGTGGGGCCAGTGATAATACAATTCCACCGGCCCGGAGGGCCAGTGGCATTTTACCCTTAATGTCTACCCCTGGAATGTAAGGCGTATAGTAATCATAGATAACACGGCAGGGTCCATGACAGTTTGTTTTCATCTGATTTCAAATAAACAAAGTCTTGGCTTTCAGAATATTAAACTTGTTTCGGCAAATTGAGATGATAAATACAACTTTGAAGCTTCGGCATCAGTGGCGGCGCTAGGGGGTGGCTACTTGGGCTCAAGCCCCGGATGTTTTCTGAAAAGCCCCGGATGTTTCACTTAAAAAATAAAAAATAAATATATATATATATATATTTTTTGAAAACGTCTCGGGAGTAATGTGCAGTACCGAGTCCACCAGAGAGGCATCCGCTGCGGGACATTAGCCTGCGTACTGCGTAGCCTGCCCTGAAGTAGAAGTGATCCTTCCTAGTGCCTGACGAGTTTTAAGCTAATAGCCTTTACAGTTATGGATATTAGAAAGTTATTGTCATTGAAGCAGGCGCCGCAAGCTGCAGCAGCAGCAGTATCAGCAGCTGACAACAATGTCATCACCAGCAGTGAAGAAATGGATGATGTTTCAGGTTTGTGAATCTAATGGTGATATCTGCACTCTGGCTGACTGAGTAAGAAGTGAAAAAGAGTGATGTAACGTTAATGTTATAGTTAGTAAACATGGAGTAACCACACTAAGTATACCCTTATATGTTAGTATGTATACAGAACATGACTAAAAATTATCCTAAGATGTAACGTTAACCCTTCATACCTCAGTCTACTTTTAAGACACTAAAATAACGTATTCCATTTTTTATTTTGTTTTCGTGCGTGTAATTATACCGGCTCTCGTTTCAGTACACATAACAACGGAACTGACAGGCAACCCTCTGAATCAGACTCCGATTGGCTGTGACTGCATCAGAGTGTCCGATTCAGAAACGTGACTCTTACACATTTTTTACGTCACAAACAAAGATGGTGGATGAGAATAGATCTATAAAACTAAGCAATGCGCCAGAATCAAGGTGAGACTATCCGCATCCTTTAAAACTCTACGCACATTCGTTTCACCTTAATAAGTAAACGACTGTTTGAGTGAGTTAAGGCATTAGTTTGCTTCATTAAAGGGTGTTACTGAGTGTTCTCCCGTGCCTTTTGTCCGCTTTAAGGTGTTATTAAGGTAGGGTTAATGTTGTTAAATAGGGGGCCTACAAAAACTATCAGCCCCAGGGCCTGATGGCAGGTTAAGGCGGGCTTGCCTACAGGGGGTCCTGAGGTTGAACTCACCTCTCCACAGGGGGTCCTGAGGTTGAACTCACCTCTCTACAGGGGGTCCTGAGGTTGAACTCACCTCTCTACAGGGGGTCCTGATGTTAACAGGTTGAACTCACCTCCTTTGCAGGGGGTCCGGTGCTGGCTGTGTTGGGCTCGGTACGCCTCGATCACCTCCCACTCCCCGCAGTCCTTCTTGATGGGGAAGTTGACGCTGAGCACGTGATTGCACGGTTTGATGACCCTAAGGATCCCGCGCACGCGCTTCCTCTTCTGCTCCTCTGTCTCGCGCGTCTTCAAGCCATCCACGAGCCGGTCCTCCACCATGGCGGCCCCGCGATCGAAGAAGCCCTCCACCATGGAGAAGAAGTTCGGATCATCGCTGCTGTCCGCGGCCTGGCTGTAGGCCCGCGTGCCGCAGAGAGAGGCCCGCGTGCCGCAGAGAGAGGCCCGCGGGCCGGAGAGACAGGCCCGGGGGAGCAGAGAGCCGAAGCACCGGTACATGATCTCTCTATTACGGAGGTTTAGAGCAGTTTAAAGAGTTCTGGAGGGAGAGCAGAGAGGAAGATCTGCGGGGAAACACTCTCTGTCCCGCAGCGCGAACTCCGCCTCCTGCCGCACCTCCTGCCACGCGTGCGTGATAACCTGTGCGCGTGCAGCTATATGTATTTAAAGTGTTGGCACGACTCGCACGAGACCGTTTGTAAACAAACTGCTGTAACCCGGAAAAGTCGCTTGTGATGCTAAACTTTAGCTAAAGTTGAGCTAAAGCCTGTTTCTCCCCGTCCCTGAGACGCAGAGCGTGGAGATAAACCGACACAGAAGTGTAGAAAGTAGACATTATATGGCATATATGTGTATTTTATACTTATGTGACATGTTTTGAGTATGTTTGTGTTGTTTTAAATGATCGCCGAGCTAGCGAGAGTTGCTGCAAAGGACGCTTCCGGTTGGCAAAATAAAAGCATATTAACACAACTTTTCTTCATTCATTTAACTATTTAGTTTAATACGGAATATACACTCAAATAAACGGCTCAAGAACATTTAATTGTTTCTTCAACCAATCAATATTTAACCGTATGATTTTAATAAACAATAAATTGGGGCTCTTATGTTGAAATCCAAAGGTTTTTACTGGTGTGTGTGTGTGTGTGTGTGTGTGTGTGTGTGTGTGTGTGTGTGTGTGTGTGTGTGTGTGTGTGTGTGTGTGTGTGTGTGTGTGTGTGTGTGTGTGTGTGTGTGTGTGTGTGTGTGTGTGTGTGTGTGTGTGTGTGTGTGTGTGTGTGTGTGTGTGTGTGTGTGTGTGTGTGTGTGTGTGTGTGTGTGTGTGTCAAAGGTAAGGAGAATAATTCTAAAATAATGTAAATATTTATAAACAATAATAAATTGAAAAAACTGTTATTGTGATATTAAATCCCCCCCGCTGACCCACCCCATCATCCTGCCCCCTGATTGGTCGAGCCGTGTTATTGTTCCCAGCTGTGAAACTCCATGATGGAAGCATGTTGGCTGTTTCTGTGGAGTCATGGTTATAAATCCAGATGTTGTTAAAAAGCGCTGAGAAGACCTTTATTTAAGCTGAAATTATTTAGATTAAAAACTGTATGAAAGAAACACAAAACACAAAAACCTCAAATGTCTTATTTTAAATAAAGTCTAACTTCTTTCTCTTGAATAAACTCCTGTAGTCTCTCTGCGGTCGGTATGTCTGACTGTCAGAAGATCCACGTGTTCCTGGGGGCTCCTCCCCCGACCCGCGGCCCAGCATCAGGGCCTCCAGCTGGGGGAGGGGAGGAGGGGAGACCCCCTGCTGACTTGAGACCCCCTGCTGACTGGAGACACCTGGAGCTCCGCTGGCAGGATGGACACCTGAAGGCAGCACAAGGTGAGAACACTTTGGGATTTGCTAAAAAACTTCAATACAAAAATTTGCTAAAATAAATCACACTAAAACATTTTTTTTTTAATTTGCAAAAAAAAACGTTTGGATGAACTTTCCAAACTGAATGAGGAAAATAAAAATGATTTCCTCTCTGTTTTTCAGACGTGACAGGAAGTCGTCTGCCTGAGGAAGCGATCGTCCCGGAGAGCGAAGAACCTTTTACTTTACGGAGCGATGAGACGGATCAGGATCACAGGAAGGCTGAATCTGATTGGACGGCAGAGGAAGACCCCCAACAGGAAGTCCAGTGTTCGGCTTCGGTTCTGGAGTATCTGGACAGCTGTTTCTCTGCACACCGCTCCCCCCCGACTCCTCTCTCCACACACACTCATTTCCTGTCCACCTGGACGCTCAGTCAGGCCTTAATCCTGAAGGGCAGGCATGCCGTCCAATCAGCATCCAGCCCTGAGAGAACTCTGCCTCCTCAAGCCCCGTCTGAAAATGTGTCACTTCAAGCTCCGCCTCTTCAAACCCTGTCTACTCAAACTTTGTCACCTCAAGCTCCGCCTCTTCAGACTCTATCCCGTGAAACACGCCATTCCCAAGCCCCGCCTCCTCAACGTCTTCCTCCTCAAACCCCGCCCCTTCAAACCCCGCTTCCACAAACCCCGCCTCCTCAACTTCTGCCCCCTCAAATACCCCATTCACGAACTCCGCCTCCTCTATCTCAAGCCACGCCTCTTCAAACCCCGCCTCCTCAAGCCACGCCTCCCTCGGTGTCCTCCAGCACCCCGGAGCTCTTCAGCCCTTTGAGTTTGTCTCCTTTAGCGTCTTCCCTGGAGCTCTTTAGCGCCCCCTGCTGGACGGAGGGTGGTGTAGTGGTGGAGGAGTGTGGTGTAGTGGTTGAGGTAACCCCCAATGGCGTGCTGATGTCCCAGAATGCCGAGCGACTAGACTCCCCCTCCAAATCCCCGGACAAAAAGAGAGCTTGGATCTCAGAAACCCCCAAATCCAGAGGCGGTCCCACCCTCCTCAACCAGTGTGCCCTTCAGGGGGGTCGCTACTCTGTACTGGTGGCCGTGGTGCA
Source organism: Pogonophryne albipinna (assembly GCA_028583405.1). Classification (NCBI taxonomy): domain Eukaryota; kingdom Metazoa; phylum Chordata; class Actinopteri; order Perciformes; family Artedidraconidae; genus Pogonophryne; species Pogonophryne albipinna. The sequence continues at coordinate 4,206,899 of JAPTMU010000024.1, read as the reverse complement.
CCCCTCCCACCTGAAGGAGATCAAGGTGGGTGGAGCCGCTACGACACGTCGTCCACCGAGGGGTTCAGTGCTTGTTTCTGAATCAGGTGTCTTCTTCGTTGGTGTCTACAGGTGAGGTCAGGGTCCTGCGTTCCTCTGGCCTCCATTGTGGTGACGGACCAATCAGGAGTGGAGATGAAGGTGGTGCTGTGGAGGCGGGCGGCTTTCTGGGCGCTGACCGTCACCCCGGGAGAAATCCTGCTCATCACAGGTAAACAAACACACAGGTAAACAAACACACTGATAAACAAACACACAGGTAAACAAATACACTGGTTTATAAACAACCTCCAGACCTTCATTTAGTTTTCAAAAAAAATAAAATGTAGAAATAATTATGTGGATTTGCTTAAAAACAAACTAAATAATGATTTGCAAAAAATAAAATTACAAATATTTTCATTTGTTAAAAACTTTGGGATTTTGATAAAAAAAACACTTAGGGAGGCTCCCAGGTGGCATCCTTACCAGGTGGCATCCTTACCAGGTGGTATCCTTACTAGGTGGTATCCTCACCAGGTGGCATCCTTACTAGGTGGCATCCTTTCAAGGTGGCATCCTCATCAGGTGGCCTTCTTTCCTGGTGGCATCCTCACCAGGTGGCATCGTTACTAGGTAGCATCCCTACAAGGTGGCATCCTTACCAGGTGGAATCATTACCAGGTGGCATTGTTACCAGGTGCCTGAACCACCTCAACTGAGGGTTACCTTGAGGCACCTAAGACCTTGAGACCACAGCTCCCCGGCTTCAGCAATAGAGGCTTTGAACACCGCCCACTCTGGTTCAATGTCCCTCCTCAGGGATGCCTGTAAAGGTCCGCCGGAGGTGTGAGTTGAAGGCCTCCTGGACTTGGGACTCCTGCTGGACTTGGGACTCCTGCTGGACTTGGGACTCCTGCTGGAATTGGGACTCCTCCAGACGTTCCCAGTTCACCCGCACTACTCGTTTGGGCTAACCAGGTCTGTCCAGAGGCTTCCCCCGCCACTCGACCCAACTCACCACCTGATGGTGATCAGTTCTCCGCCCCTCTCTTTACCCGAGTGTCCAAAACATACAGCCTCAGGTCTGATGATACGATAACAACATTGATCATGGACCTTCTGCCTAGGGTGCTCTGGTACCACGTACACTTATGAGCATCCTTATGTTCGAACATGGTGTTTGTTATGGCCAATCCATGACTAGCACAGAAGTCCAGTAACAAACCACCACTCCGGTTCAGATCAGGGGGGCCGTTCCTTCCAATCACACCCCTCCAAGTGTCTCCATCATTGCCCACATGTGCGTTGAAGTCTCCCAGCAAGATTAAAGAGTCCCCTTCAGGAGCCCCATACAGGACTCTTTCCAGGGTCTCCAAGAAGGCCGTATACTCTGAACTGCTGTTGGGTGCATAAACACACACAACAGTCAGAGTTTACCCCCCCATAACCCGCAGGCGTAGGGAGGCGACCCTCTCGTCCACTGGGATAAAATCCAACAACGAAGCACCCAACCGGGGACTTGTGAGTATCCCCACACCCGCCCGGCGCCTCACACCTTGAGCAACTCCGGAGAAGAATAGAGTCCAACCCCTATCCAGAAGTAAGGTTCCAGAGCCGACGCTGTGCGTAGAGGCGAGCCCAACCAGATCCAACTGGTAACGCTCCACCAGATCCAACTGGTAACGCTCCACCAGATCCAACTGGTAACGCTCCACCAGATCCAACTGGTAACGCTCCACCACATCTAACTGGTAACGCTTCACCAGATCTAACTGGTAACGCTCCACCAGATCCAACTGGTAACGCTCCACCAGATCCAACTGGTAACTCTCCACCAGATCCAACTGGTAACGCTCCACCAGATCCAACTGGTAACTCTCCACCAGATCCAACTGGTAACGCTCCACCAGATCCAACTGGTAACTCTCCACCAGATCTAACTGGTAACTCTCCACCAGATCCAACTGGTAACGCTCCACCACATCTAACTGGTAACGCTTCACCAGATCTAACTGGTAACGCTCCACCAGATCCAACTGGTAACGCTCCACCAGATCCAACTGGTAACTCTCCACCAGATCCAACTGGTAACGCTCCACCAGATCCAACTGGTAACTCTCCACCAGATCCAACTGGTAACTCTCCACCAGATCCAACTGGTAACGCTCCACCAGATCCAACTGGTAACGCTCCACCAGATCCAACTGGTAACTCTCCACCAGATCTAACTGGTAACTCTCCACCAGATCTAACTGGTAACTCTCCACCAGATCCAACTGATAACACTCCACCAGATCCACCAGATCCAACTGGTAACTCTCCACCAGATCTAACTGGTAACGGCCCGTCCACACTACAGCTTCGACAGCTTCAAAAACGGTTTCCAACGCGTCTGCCCATTCACTTTGAATAGGGTGACGTCACGTTGCCTCGCTTTTCGCCGAACTGAATTGTGGGTAGCATAGCGGTCCGTCTCCGGCGTCAGAAGTTGAACAATGTTCAAGCCAGCGCCAGCCAATCAAATCATATGCCAGTACAAGCTCTAGCCAATCAAACCGCTGCTTGTGTGTCAGGGGCGGGAGATTCATGTGATTGGTTGTTGGTCGAGCTTCAGACGCGCCCAGCTCCAAGCTTTTTTGGAAGCTGTAGTGTGGACGGGCCGTAACACTCCACCAGATCCAACTGGTAACTCTCCACCAGATCCAACTGGTAACACTCCACCAGATCCAACTGGTAACTCTCCACCAGATCCAACTGGTAACTCTCCACCAGATCTAACTGGTAACTCTCCACCAGATCTAACTGGTAACTCTCCACCAGATCCAACTGGTAACTCTCCACCAGATCTAACTGGTAACTAGTGCTGCGTACCGGTACGCCGAACCGGTACTGGACTTGTAAAAAGTTTCGGTTCAAGTCCGGTTAAAACCGGAACGTCGGGAACCGGTACTTGGACTCGCAAAAAAATTAGCACTTGTATATTCTGGTGTCTGTGGTTATTTAAACATTCCCTGATAAACGTTATTCAGCGTCAATAAATGAGTGCTAATCCCAGTGTGCTCAGTGCACAACATCACATGTCATTTCACCTTCGATTCACGGTTTGAAAACGTAGCATTTCGCCACATGCTAATGCTAACCGGAAGTGAAGGATTTTCAGAATAAAAGTATTAAATTAAGTGTGAACTTCCTGTTTTTTCAGAATAAAACTGATTTAAATTAAATAGTGTATTTAATTTAAAATTACGCCATATCAACATTGATTTTAATTTCTAACAGTATGTACGTACATCACTATGTATGTAGTATGTACTGTATAATGTACACATGTAGAGTTGTAGAAAAGACATGGTGTACAGACAGTACACTCTGACTGTGCAGTCACTACAGTGTGTACTGTACAGTAGGTGTGTAACAGTGTAATGCGTATAGTCTACTCTACACTTTAGGCTCAGTCAGCTCAGGGACTGTTTGGTTACTTTAGTTTGCTAAATGAAATACATGTTTGAACTTTGTAGTAGTTCACTGTAGTTGCTGTCATAAGTCATTTGTAGACTAAGTGGCAAAAAGTGTTTTTTTTACATTTGTACTTTGTGGAGAAATGTCGACACAAGTTGGAAGGGAGCTCAATAAACCTGACGAGTTTGAATTTGAGTTGATTATGAGTTAATTTTCAATTGATAATTAGCTCACAATAAGTTCACTTTAGTTACTAACACAACTTGACACAAGCCATGGGTTCAGGTCCGGACTTATAAGTCCGGACCTGAACCTGAACCTCTGGACTTGAGTCCGGACCTGAACCTGAATGTGAGTCCAGGTACGCAGCACTACTGGTAACTCTCCACCAGATCCAACTGGTAACGCTCCACCAGATCTAACTGGTAACGCTCCACCAGATCCAACTGGTAACGCTCCACCAGATCTAACTGGTAACGCTCCACCAGATCCAACTGGTAACGCTCCACCAGATCTAACTGGTAACGCTCCACCAGATCCAACTGGTAACGCTCCACCAGATCTAACTGGTAACGCTCCACCAGATCCAACTGGTAACGCTCCACCAGATCTAACTGGTAACGCTCCACCAGATCCAACTGGTAACGCTCCACCAGATCCAACTGGTAACGCTCCACCAGATCTAACTGGTAACTCTCCACCAGATCCAACTGGTAACGCTCCACCAGATCTAACTGGTAACGCTCCACCAGATCCAACTGGTAACGCTCCACCAGATCTAACTGGTAACGCTCCACCAGATCCAACTGGTAACGCTCCACCAGATCTAACTGGTAACGCTCCACCAGATCCAACTGGTAACGCTCCACCAGATCTAACTGGTAACGCTCCACCAGATCCAACTGGTAACGCTCCACCAGATCCAACTGGTAACGCTCCACCAGATCTAACTGGTAACGCTCCACCAGATCTAACTGGTAACGCTCCACCAGATCCAACTGGTAACGCTCCACCAGATCTAACTGGTAACGCTCCACCAGATCTAACTGGTAACGCTCCACCAGATCCAACTGGTAACGCTCCACCAGATCTAACTGGTAACGCTCCACCAGATCTAACTGGTAACGCTCCACCAGATCCAACTGGTAACGCTCCACCAGATCTAACTGGTAACGCTCCACCAGATCTAACTGGTAACGCTCCACCAGATCCAACTGGTAACGCTCCACCAGATCTAACTGGTAACGCTCCACCAGATCTAACTGGTAACGCTCCACCAGATCCAACTGGTAACGCTCCACCAGATCCACCAGATCTAACTGGTAACGCTCCACCAGATCCAACTGGTAACGCTCCACCAGATCCACCAGATCTAACTGGTAACGCTCCACCAGATCCAACTGGTAACTCTCCACCAGATCCACCAGATCTAACTGGTAACGCTCCACCAGATCCAACTGGTAACGCTCCACCAGATCCAACTGGTAACGCTCCACCAGATCCACCAGATCTAACTGGTAACGCTCCACCAGATCCAACTGGTAACGCTCCACCAGATCCAACTGGTAACGCTCCACCAGATCCACCAGATCTAACTGGTAACGCTCCACCAGATCCAACTGGTAACGCTCCACCAGATCCACCAGATCTAACTGGTAACGCTCCACCAGATCCACCAGATCTAACTGGTAACGCTCCACCAGATCCACCAGATCCAACTGGTAACTCTCCACCAGATCCAACTGGTAACTCTCCACCAGATCTAACTGGTAGCGCTCCACCAGATCCACCAGATCTAACTGGTAGCGCTCCACCAGATCCACCAGATACTACTGGTAACTCTCCACCAGATCCAACTGGTAACTCTCCACCAGATCTAACTGGTAGCGCTCCACCAGATCCACCAGATCCAACTGGTAACTCTCCACCAGATCTAACTGGTAGCGCTCCACCAGATCCACCAGATCTAACTGGTAACGCTCCACCAGATCCACCAGATCCAACTGGTAACTCTCCACCAGATCTAACTGGTAGCGCTCCACCAGATCCACCAGATCTAACTGGTAACGCTCCACCAGATCCACCAGATCCAACTGGTAACTCTCCACCAGATCTAACTGGTAGCGCTCCACCAGATCCACCAGATCTAACTGGTAACGCTCCACCAGATCCAACTGGTAACTCTCCACCAGATCCACCAGATCCAACTGGTAACTCTCCACCAGATCCAACTGGTAACTCTCCACCAGATCTAACTGGTAACGCTCCACCAGATCCACCAGATCCAACTGGTAACGCTCCACCTCCTGCACAAGCTCCAGCTCCACCCAGAGAGGTGACCTTCCACTGGGTCTGGTCCGGAGAGACCCTCTGCTTTCACTGCCTCCCTTCTGGCACCCATCGGAGGTGGAGGGCCAGCGGGACGGAGAAGTGGAGTTGAGCCCGGCCACCAGACGCTCGCCGACGAGTCCTCCTTCTAGGCCTGGCTCCAGAAGGAGGACTCTGGTATCCTCACTTCTTATGCTGTTTTTCATGAGGTCTTTGAACCAATCTTAGTCTGGCCCCTTGCCTGAGGCCAATTCACCATGGGAGACCCTAGCAGGAACACAAGGCAGGGCCAGGTTCACCGGGATCACAAACCTCTCCACCACGATAAGGAGCTGGTTCTTCAGAGAGGGCAAACAAAATAAATAAATAAATAAATGTCATTGATAAAATAATAATTAGAATTTAGCTTAAAACTTTTTTTAATTGTTGTTATTGTTCAGCTCTGCAGGTGAACGAGGACAAGTGGAGAGGAGAGACGGTGCTGCAGTCCACCTTCAGCAGCAAACTGCTCAACATGGGAAACATCGCAGACTCCGCCTCCCCGACAGGTACGACTGGACTACACCTCGACCAATCAGAAGCCTCCCCCACTGATAATAAGATCAAATTAATGTTTTTCTAAATATCTATGAGATAAGAGGGAACTTTATTTATCCCCTTGGGGAAATGCAGGCGTTAAGAGCAGCAACAGGTCAGAGTGAAAGACAAGGTCAAAAAAAAAGATGAAATAGAATACAATTAAAATAATAATACAGCAACAATAAAGTGATAAAGTCACTATTGAAACAAGATATCACAGTAAAAAGTTGTGCATTTGTATGAACATGTTAAATATAGATAAATATTCTCTCTCTCTCTCTCTGCAGTTCCTCAGCAGGTGAGTTCTCGCTCGCTCCTCTCTCTCTGCAGCTACCTGCGGGAGCGACGCCCCCTTCTGGTGTCTCAGAGGCTCTGCCCCCCTCAGGACCCGAGGCTCCGCCCCCCTCAGGACCCGAGGCTCCTCCCCTACGCCACCCTGAGGTCACTGAGGGTCAACACGCTGGTGCACGCCCTGCTGCGCGTCACGCACACACACCTGAGCACAGGTGAGGGTTCAGTAATCACCACACACACACACACACACACACACACACCAGAGGCCTGTACTACGAAGCAGGATGTTCTCTTAGCGGCTAACTTCAGGTTAACTCTGGGTTTCCGGTCCTACGAAGCTGGTTCTCTTCTTAGCGGCTAGATCTCCATGGTAACTGATGCTGTGTGGCTAACCTGGTCCGGAGCAGGTTAGGTTGCAGGCTAAGAGCTCAACTCAGTGAAAGCACCGCCTGCTGACCAATCAGAGCTCAGTGTGCGGAGTTTAAAGCGATCAAGTCATATTACAGGAGAAAGGAAATACAGAAAAGCTGCCGTTGCAGGAAAGACGGCCGGCAACAATCACCGACTGTGTGAACGTGAACATGAATAGAATATCACCTCCATCTTCAGAGCAATCTGACTATTATAACATTAGCGTTAAGAAAGCTTACTGAAATATCTGCCACAACATAAGTAACCGGATCAGAGTAACATTAAGTACAGTCCGCGGCATATCACTTCATAATGTATCATATATCTCCTGATCTGAGTCAGCTGAGCCGTATCTGGCCGTGCAACACTCACAGTGTCACAGACTGGATGCAGAAGGATTATTTTAAGCAACACATGAAGTTGAGGAAACACTCGAGTCAAATGTAATGAAAGTCAGATGGTGTCTTAGACGGGCAGTGATATCATAAACCTGTTAACGTACGCATTCAAACACTTGTTCTGTTACCAGCTGTATTCACCTTGCAGGTGCAGCTCTGTGGCTTTGATCCTGGATCAAGTGTTTAAGTCATGTTTAAAGTTTAACTTCTTCATATGTCTAATATTATAGTTGACTTTTCATTCAGGAAGTGTGACGCTGCGCTGTCAGTACGCTTCTCCATGTCTGTGATTGGTCGAATGCTCCAGATACCACCCCTCTCATGTGAACGCGCACCTAACTAGATAGGACACGGCTGGCTTGACGATCCACTTGATAACCCGCGTCGTAGGACCGCTTAGCGAGAGCGCGTATGTTTTGGATTAGGCCAACCGGCTAACTCCAACATATCCAGGTTAGGTTGAACCAGCTTCGTGATAACTACAGGCCTCTGAGCACAGGTGAGAGTTCAGTAAACACCACACACACACACACACACACACACACACACACACACACACACACACACACACACACACACACACACACACACACACACACACACACACACACCTGAGTACAGGTGAGGGTTCAGTAATCAAACACCGTGTTTCTGAGTTGGTCCCTGAAGGCAGCATCTCTCTGGTCCAATGGGATTAACAAAACTCGAGGATTTGCTATCATTTTTTACGATGCTTAAACATTTTATTAAAATAATAATAATTTAGAATTTTTAACAAAAAAAAAGTTCTCAACTACATTTTTTTTTTCTAAAACAATTTTTGGGTTTTAAAAAAAGTGTTCGTAAAAAAGAAGGATTTTGATTTTTTTTTTTAAACGTTTGAATTTGCAACAAATTTGGGATTTGCTATTTAAAATATATAATTAAGAATTTGTGAACAAAAATATTTGAGGAATATTTTGATTTGCTAAACAACCCTTGATTTCAACACGCTGGTGCAAGCCATGCTGCGGGTCACACACACACACACACAAACACACACACACACACACACACACACACACACACACACACACACACACCAGAGAGCTCAGTGATCACCGTGGGTGTTTCTCAATGTCGAGGATGCTTGCTTGGTAGCACTTCCGAGTCACTTGCTTCAGAAGCGAGGCAAGAATCCTTCCTGGCATTTGGAAAACGAAGAGTGGAACAGGCGAGCAAGTGTGCAGGTGTGCGTCATATGAGAGGCCCCGCCTTACATTTGCCGCCACAGATTTGGGGAAATTGGTCCATTGTGGGAATTTTAAGACCGCGGAGTCTACACATGAGCAGCCTCGAAAATTCTCGCTACGAAGTACGGTAGAAGCTCGGTAGAATTCCAAGTATTCTGGACATTGGAACAGTCCTTCGGCGGCACTTGATGACGTAGAATGCTTGAAATAGTGGCTCTGGAGCATCTTCACTTGAGATTGAGAAACACCCCCTGTTTCTCTGCTGGTCCCTGAACGCAGCATCTCCCTGGTCCAATGGGATTCCTTCATGGGATTTTGGAGAATTATTATTACATTTTCCAGCTAAAGTCCTTTTATTACCCGTTTAAACTATGGTCTCAGAACAGTCTCATAATACACACATGCACACAGAAGGATCCTCACGCAAATGTGTTCCGTCTCATATTCATGTAAATAAAATCCAAATACAGAAAAAGTTTTACATGTGTATTTTTGATCCTCACATATTTGTTTTCCGTTTAAAACGCTGAACCTGCACACAACCCGCTTTCTGTGCATGCTGTGCATTCTGTGTGGTTTTTTGAGACTCCCCTGACGGTCAGCCGATTCGTTCTTGTAATATTTTCTATCTATAGCCAATCAGAAGTCTCCTCCATTCTAAGCCAATCACATGAGCGCGCCCCCACGAGGGTAGATTTCTTGCGTTCATGACGTAGTGCTTCATATATGCATTGTGCGCTGTCCGGAGCTGACAGGCCCATCTCAGGACACCTCCACTCTCAGTACAGCTCCACTTTCCGAACCATTGATGAATGCTTGAGAGTTCACAAAAACGGCAGGCAAAACCATCTAAATGTGTGTTTCCTGTACGGCGAATACAGCTGCTTTATTTCTGTCTGTGTGAAGTTGTGAGTGTGGAGGGAGCAGCTCCAGGTTAGCCTGATCGATCAGTGGCCCGTACGAAGAAGCCAGTTCAACCCGATCAGTGGCCCGTACGAAGAAGCCAGTTCAACCCGATCAGTGGCCCGTACGAAGAAGCCAGTTCAACCCGATCAGTGGCCCGTACGAAGAAGCCAGTTCAACCCGATCAGTGGCCCGTACGAAGAAGCCAGTTCAACCCGATCAGTGGCCTGTACGAAGAAGCCAGTTCAACCCGATCAGTGGCCCGTACGAAGAAGCCAGTTCAACCCGATCAGTGGCCTGTACGAAGAAGCCAGTTCAACCCGATCAGTGGCCCGTACGAAGAAGCCAGTTCAACCCTGGACATCTCCGAGTTATCTGGCTTAACTAACCCTAAAGGCCCGGACACACCAAACCGATTTCGGCCGTCGGTAGATGTCTGGCCATCGATGAGTTGGGTATCGTTTGAATTTCCACGATTCTGATTCCGATTCTACTTTTCGATTCCGGTTCTTAACGATTCTCAATTCCGATTCTTTGAGGGGCAGGGTAACAAAATGATACACGCTTCTTCCACCAAATAAATTACATTTATTCAAGAAACTTTGACACAGGTTAGTTTACAGTAATATTCACATGAATCAGTCTGTTTATATTCACTGCTATGTAACTGTAACCTGAACCACTGAAGCTACAACAGTGCAACTTTTAAAGGAACCCACGCCCCACATTTAAAAACAGTTCTTGTTGAGAGAAACAAGCAGATCTGCCTTCAGGCAAACCGGGAAGAAATGTTTGAACATTTTAAAGTAAAATGCTTCAATCTGGTGCACTTTAAGCAGAATGACTAGAGACTAGATCTAGGGGGTACAACTCTAAACACCCATATGAAAAAGATCGGGTTACATTTGAATAATTAAATAAGTATGTGAGCATAACCAATAACCCATAGCCAATAACAAATACATGTAACGTATTTTAGTTTTGTTGTTCATTCAGATCTTATTTTACTATTTTATTTATGCATATGTTTTTATCTCTCCAGTTTAAAACGATATGTCTGGTTTACTGTCCTATAGTTTACATTGGAATGATTTCAAACCTGTTTTATCCCAATAATTATAAAGGAGTGCCTTGGAAATATGTGTTTACATACATTGTGATCAAACCGTTTGAGACCCACTGAGATAACTTAGACTAAAGTGAACTATCTAAACACTCAGGAGTCCTTTACTTCACTGAGCTGTAGTTATCAGCCTCAGTCTGACTGGAGAGGACTCTCCCTCCACATCATTGTAGAAACATCTTCTTCTTCCGTTAGAGCAGCTAGCACCAGATGCTAATAACAACAGCGCCGGTTCCAGTGCACCCTCACTCTCTCCCTCGCTCACTTGCACGTTGGCTGTGAGCTGCGGGCGCCAGATAAGCCAACATCTCCCATTTTCATCACTTACAGCGCCCATCGTACAGGGCGAATGAAAAGTGTAACCGGGGTGAAAAGGGTGTTACATTTACTTAATTATGAATGTTGTTACATCAAGGCCGAAAATTAGGATGAGCTCCAACGGTTAAAAAATGTGTTTTCCTCCCAGAGCTGTCAGCGCAGCGCCTCCCAGATCTGGCGCCCTAGGCGAACATCTATAACACCAGTGCTACGGGCCGGCCCTGGTCTCAGGTTACGCTGTAGGAAGTGTAGGTACAACGCTACATGTCCCGCCCCGCCGCAGTCATACAGTCGGCTACGGAGAGCGGCGAGAAACATTTCCTCAGGCATCGAAAAGCGGAACCGACATTCACATTTCTAAATGATGCCGTTGGAATCGAAATGTTGGAACCGGTTCCGAACCGGAACCGGTTCTCGGTACCCAACCCTATCGATGAGCGTCCTGTCGCCCCCTACTCAGATTGGTGTGTCCCTCACCATCGTGTATTTTCGGCCGTGCCTGCGGAGGCTGTCGGCAAAATAAATCACTCTGATTGGCTGTTCAGCTTAGCGATCTTTGCCTGAATGGGAGTGGAGCAGTACAGTATAATAATGCTACGGCTGCAACTGACAGTTATGTAGACACATATTTATTTTTTCTTAACGCTGTGTGATTAAAAGAATAAACACAAATAGCAGGATAGGCACATATTTGATATATCTTGCCCCACTGAAAGGCACTGCACCGATACTGTTAAAATATTGGTATAGTTCTTCCCTGTGCTGCTTGGCTCGAGCTGTAGCATGGAGCTATTTGTTGTTTGTATATCGCAGTCTGTCTTCCGGTTGTTGCCTCTTTTGAATGAAGAATACACACTATACCGCCGCCTGCTGGTAAGGACAGTTATTGCCACTCATGCATGCGCAGTGCGTACGTGCTACTTGGGCGTCGGCTGAAGTCTTTGCGGTGTGTTCCAGTGTGAAACATGGCCAAGACGCAAGAGACGTGAGGCGACACAACAGTCGGGTCCGTCGGGACGTGTTCTTTTACGTCCGCTACGTCGCCTGCGTCAGCTACGTCGCCCGCCTACGAACACACTGCAAAGACTTCAGTCGACGAGTGGCAATAACGGTCCTTACCAGCAGGCGGCGGTAGTGTATATTCGTCATTCAAAAGAGGCAACAGCCAATCAGAGTGATTTCTTTGGCCGACTTTCTTTGCGGGAGGTGTGAAAATGACGGTGCGGGACACACCAACCTGAGTAGGGCGCCACGAATGCCCGACTGCCTCTGACGGCCTCTGACTCCCAAAATCGGGAAGGTGTGTCAGGGCCTTCACTAAGCTGTCCTACGACGCTGGTTATCAACTCAGGAACTCAACCCAGGGTTTCTCTGTCCGGCCGAGAGCGTGTTCACGTGAAAGGGGCGGGGTTAGCAACATTGGACCAATCACAAACATGGACAAGCGTACTGACCAACCTGGTCTCACCAAAATACGTGAAATGAACACTTCTCCTTAGCACCGCATTGCGTGGTGGAGACACAGAAACAATGTAAAGGGGCAGTTGAGCCATCATGAATCCAACGTTTCGTGCTGTACACAAATATGAAAATGACGCAGGGTGTATCTGATGGAGAACAACGATTGTTGTGACTTCTTTCTGTGGATTGATATGACTGCACACAGTCCCCTGATCCTCTTGTAGCTACGGTCTGTTCTCATTAGCAGCGGTCTCTTAGCAAAACATTAACAACCTCTGGTTGACCAATGAAAATGGAGTATTCAACTAAGCTGTGTGTTAATACAAGTTTATATTTACTGATATAGAAACCAATGTGTAGTGGAAAGAAGAATTACCGTTTATTCAGTCTACTGTAGAACATTTCACTTTTATTTGTAATCAAAGTGTTGATAGACTTTAGTGCATCAAGAGTTCCAAACATAAAATGACTCTTAAAGAACGATTTACTTCAACGTTGTGTAAATATGTTAAATCAAAATGAAAAAACAACAACAAAAACAGCTGATTTAAAAGATGACATATGAAGTTTGTTTGGGTGTTTATCTTCTCTGGTGGAGATATTTCAAATGCTTCTGTTTTCAGTCCAGCTGGGCATCTTTGCTGGAAAAGCACAGACAAAAGGTATTCATTCAATCATTTAAAACTGATCAAAGATAGTTCAAATAATGAGCCGTTCGAGAGTAGTAACATTATAATGATCAGAACTCCAACAACCAGAAATAATCCAATAACAACAGAGCCGTGAATATTTCAGAACGTCATTTCTTTCACACAAACTGCTCTAATTGAATTCTCATTCTCTAAAGTTTGCTTGTCCACCCGTGTTAGGAAAGTCCAAGAAAATGTGTGAAAATGTGTATTTTCTTATTTGTAGTTCTTAGGTCGGGTTTGTGTGCCCTGATGAACCTGGGGGCTGTGTTGTCTGGAACCTTGTGTTCCTGGTAGGGTCTCCCATGGCAAATTGGTCTCAGGCAAGGGGCCAGACTAAGATTGGTTCAAAAGACCTCATGAAAGAAAAAACAAGAAGTGAGCATACCCGGCCCGGAGGAAGCCCGGGGTCCCCTTCTGGAGCCAGGCCCAGAAGGAGGACTCGTCGGCGAGCGTCTGGTGGCCGGGCTTGCCACGGAGCCAAGGTACCGACAGGCCCAAAAGGGTTTCAGTTAAGATCAGGACCAGTTCATAATTGTTGAGGGCAATCCGCCAAAAAGCAAAGAAGAAATAGTAAAGTTAGGTCATCATGCTGTGCACACAAACAGCCTCCGGGGACTTCAGTCAGATCGGTCGCATTTCACAAAAGCCCTGTGCGTTGTTGAGATCAACAGCGTGCAGCTGTTTTTAGCATTATCCTGCTTTGGTTCACACATTCATTTTTCTTTACCAAATTAAATCCTATCCTCCAATATCATTTGGAATCATACCCCTTTCTTATTTTGTGAAAACTGATTTGAAGTGAGCACTAGCTCCCTGTCATCTCCTGTTCAAGGACACATTTGATGCTGAGAAACATTCTGTATCGAGCTTCTTCTGCCGGCCATCTGCTCCCAAACTCATGTTTTATTCAGTTGTATCTACATCTGAAAGTTAGTGTTGCAAATTACGATTGTGTTGTCAAAGCAACTTTAAAGGTGCATTCCACTACCGACTGTATCTGAGTGTTGAATGCAGCGCTCGTTAGGTAAATAAAAGCAATTCGGCTTTGTATTATGGTCCAAGAGTTTATCAACTATGACTTCATTAATAATTCATTAATGATCAAATAGGAATATAATTGTCTTTTAACCTGTTCAGCCCCGAGCCTGTGTTTCAGGTCTCAGGCTCCAAAAGGACATTCCCAGAACAAATGACCATATCTTCTAAAAGGGTTAAATTAATAATCTTTTTTCTCAAAGTAATGAAAAACCTGTGAGTTGGATGCAGAAGAGTCAGAATTAATATAGATGTTTTTTATTGTAAAGTAAATTCAGATTGAACACAGTAAAAAAATGTAAATGATTGTGTCCGTCCAAAAAGAAAACATGACTTATAGTGAAACCTTGGATGATGGGATAGTAGACTAAAAGCTTTAGGAATCCAAACTATAACATATATTAAGTGCCCTGTATCAAGATTGATGCAAAACAAGTGACATTTGACCTTTTTAGAGAGATTTAGCAAAAAACAAAACACTTCTGGGGTCATTTAGGTGGATTTTCCATATCTCTGGCCCCCTCGGTCGATTTTGATGATTGACACCTCTTTGTAACCGTTAGAGCCAATAGAATCGAGGGGAGGTTCCTAAAATCCATCTAAACATTACCCATTGGTGAATGAGTGATGCGCAGCCAGAATGCCAAATACCGGAAGCTGTCATACACTCTGGTAGCAGCTAATATGAAATCTCAGTTATTGACATAAAAATGTGATGATGGATTATCAGAAATCATTTCAAAGTGACACAGACACATTGGATCCACCTTCAGCAGCGTTTTTATCGTTTTAATGCTATTGAACACAACTTTTGATCCCATGTCGTGAGTTCTGATCGCTCAGCGATGATACTTGTATGTCTGGAATCTGTGGAATCTCAGCTTGCTAATCGACATCTTGTTTTTGCAGATCCGATAAGTAATAAGGATATTTTACCGGGAGTTCTGTGCTAAGTGCGTTAGCCTTATTTAGCTCAGGGCTAATTCAGAGCCTTTGTTATTACCCTTTTGTTTCGTTTATAGCTAAAAATGGTTAATATTGTCTGATAGCCCTCAGACCAGTGGCAGCGCTAGGGGGTGGCTACTTGGGCTCAAGCCCCGGATGTTTTCTGAAAAGCCCCGGATGTTTCACTTAAAAAAAAAATATATATTTATATATATTTTTTTTTTTTGAAAACGTCTCGGGAGTAATGTGCAGTACTGGAGTCCACCAGAGAGGCATCCGCTGCGGGACATTAGCCGGCGTACTGCGTAGCCTGCCCTGAAGTAGAAGTGATCCTTCCTAGTGCCTGACGAGTTTTAAGCTAATAGCCTATACAGTTATGGATATTAGAAAGTTATTGTCATTGAAGCAGGCGCCACAAGCTGCAGCAGTATCAGCAGCTGACAACAATGTCATCACCAGCAGTGAAGAAATGGATGATGTTTCAGGTTTGTGAATCTAATGGTGATATCTGCACTCTGGCTGACTGAGTAAGAAGTGAAAAAGAGTGATGTAACGTTAATGTTATAGTTAGTAAACATGGAGTAACCACACTAAGTATACCCTTATATGTTAGTATGTATACAGAACATGACTACAAATGATCCTAAGATGTAACGTTAACCCTTCATACCTCAGTCTACTTTTAAGACACGAAAATAACGTATTCCATTTTTTATTTTGTTTTCGCGCGTGTAATTATACCGGCTCTCGTTTCAGTACACATAACAACGGAACTGACAGGCAACCCTCTGAATCAGACTCCGATTGGCTGTGACTGCATCAGAGTGTCCGATTCAGAAACGTGACTCTTACACATTTTTTACGTCACAAACAAAGATGGTGGATGAGAATAGATCTATAAAACGATAAGCAATGCGCCAGAATCAAAGTGAGACTATCCGCATCCTTTAAAACTCTACGCACATTCGTTTCACCTTAATAAGTAAACGACTGTTTGAGTGAGTTAAGGCATTAGTTTGCTTCATTAAAGGGTGTTAATGAGTGTTCTCCAGTGCCTTTTGTCCGCTTTAAGGTGTTATTAAGGTAGGGTTAATGTTGCTCTCAAAGTGCACCAGATTGATGCTTTCAACTTCAATATTTAAAAAAAAATCAGACAGTCGGTCCGTTCCTCTATATGTCTGTCGGTCTCAAATAACGATTTTTATCCAATATGCATAAACAGCGGACACTGTTTATACGCAGCCCTCACAAACCACACACGGCCAGATAGCTCATCCAACAGTTAGAACCTACATACGAGACACAACCTTTATAGTCAGAAAAAAGTGTGATTATTTTCTGATATTTTAAACATGATATTCTGAATACTGTGGGCCTTCATACCTTAGTGTGATTATAAGTGCATGTGAGTGAACATTGGCATGCATTCGTTTTTATACGTCCTATTCGTTGTCTCAATGCGCTCATACATGTTAAGAAAGTTATCACCAAAAATGTTAAGAATGTTTTGAGAGAACGTTATCCTACCTTTCAGAAGAACGTTCTGGGAACCAAAATAAAACGTCCCGCTGAAAACATTCCTAGAACAACGAATGGTAACAAACACGTCTAGCTGGGAACTCACACAAGCCACGGCCAACATGCAATATCTGCTTTCAGCTCATCATGAATTACGTTTGTTTTTTTCAAAAGGAAAATATGGATCAGATTTTTTAAAACCTTCAAACAAATGCAAGAAGTTTGTTTTTTAAAGCGCTCTAGAAATAAATCTGACGTTGACCGTGACCGTGTTAATATTTGCCCTCACAGGAACGTTTAATAAAAAAAGAATAACATCCTGAAAACATGTTCTGAATGTTTCTTGGAGAATGTTCTTCTTTTGTTATCATGTAACATTGAGGGAACGTTTATAAAGAACATCTTTAATGTGTTTCCCAACAACGTCCAAAACACATCCTCAGAATGTTGCAGTTAAAACGTTATGTCTTAGTTAACCTTAAACCTTTTAGGAACATTATTTGAAATAATAAACATCCTCAAAAGGTTCTTTGAACATCAGATTAAAACGTTTCTTTAAAACCTTGTTAGAACCTGTAGGTAACGTTAGCCAAAGTTGTGAGAACGTTCCCCGCTAGCTGGGACATCTTGTATTTTAGTTACACCGGCTATTGACTCATTTGGTCAACATTGGACCTCGTCCACATAGCTATAGTGAAATAATGTAATAGAAAACATTAAGCCTCTTTGATTTAACAATCGGAGCTGAAACCTCTCTGCCATCTCATACAACACACACTTCCTTATTTATCTTTGAATAATAATGACGTAAACATAAAGACGACTTTACCACGGTCCTTTGGTCCTGAGATCAGCGCCTGCAGGCTCCATGGACCTGTCAGCTCCGGACAGCGCACAATGCGTACATGAAGCGCTAGGTCATGAACGCAATAACGGCCCGTCCACACAGCGGCGTGCGTTGAAAGCTTCACCATTCACTTTGAATGGGGTGACGTCACTTTTGCCGAACTGCATTGTGGGAAGCGACACGTTGCTGGCGTGGCTCGCTGCAAAAGTTGAGCAATGTTCAACTTTTGACGCCTCGGCAGAAGCGTCAGCCAATCGAATCATATGCCAGTACAAGCTCTAGCCAATCAAACCGCTGCTTGTGTGCCAGGGGCGGGAGATTCATGTGATTGGTTGTTGGTCGAGTTTCAGACACGCCCGCCGGCAAGCCTCCGTGTGGACGGGCCGTTAATCATACCCTCTTCGGGGCGCACTCATGTGATTGGCTTAGAATGGAGGAGACATCTGATTGGCTATAGATAGAAAATATTACAAGTACGAATCGGGTGACCGTCAGGGGAGTCTCAAAAAACCTCGTGTGCAGGTTCAACGGAAAACAAATCAAAAATACACGTGAGGATCCTTCTGCGTGCACGTGAGGATCCTTATGTGTGCACGTGAGGATCCTTCTGTGTGCACGTGAGGATCCTTCTGTGTGCATGTGAGGATCCTTCTGTGTGCATGTGAGGATCCTTCTGCGTGCATGTGAGGATCCTTCTGCGTGCATGTGAGGATCCTTCTGCGTGCATGTGAGGATCCTTCTGTGTGCATGTGACGATCCTTCTGTGTGCATGTGAGGATCCTTCTGTGTGCATGTGAGGATCCTTCTGTGTGCATGTGAGGATCCTTCTGCGTGCACGTGTGGATCCTTATGTGTGCACGTGTGGATCCTTCTGTGTGCATGTGAGGATCCTTCTGTGTGCACGTGTGGATCCTTCTGCGTGCACGTGAGGATCCTTCTGTGTGCACGTGTGGATCCTTCTGTGTGCATGTGAGGATCCTTCTGTGTGCACGTGTGGATCCTTCTGTGTGCATGTGAGGATCCTTCTGTGTGCATGTGAGGATCCTTCTGTGTGCACGTGTGGATCCTTCTGCGTGCACGTGTGGATCCTTCTGTGTGCATGTGTGGATCCTTCTGCGTGCACGTGTGGATCCTTCTGTGTGCATGTGAGGATCCTTCTGCGTGCACGTGTGTATTATGAGACTGTTCTGAGACCATAGTTTAAACGTGTTTTGTGTTCAGCGTGGCGCAGCGAGGCTCAGTCCTGCCTCCGGTCAGCTCTGCAGCAGCAGGGGGTGCTGAGGGTGCAGCAGCATGACGCCCAGCAGGGGGCGCTGCTGCTGCTTTGGGGAACAGCTGTGGACTGGCTGCCGCGCTTCAGAGACAAAGGTACAAATACACATAAAATTATACCAACAAATATCCTGTTTGGAACGTTTATTTCCTTTTATTTGTAACTGTTAATTCTCTTCTTTCCACTTTTTAAAGTATTTAAAGTATTGTGTTGTATTATTAAATCTATCTACCTACCGAACGACCGACCGAACGACCGACCGACCGACCGACCTACTGACCGACCGACCGACCTACTGACCGACCGACCGACCTACTGACCTACCGACCGACCGAACGACCGACCGACCGACCGGCCTACTGACCGAACGACCGACCTACCTACTGACCGACCGACCGACCTACTGACCGACCGAACGACCGACCGACCGAACGACCTATCAATTTTTTAACAATAATAATAATACATGACACTTTAGCGCTTTTCTAGAAACTCAAAACGCTTTGACAGAGAGTGACCGACCAAACAGAAACGTAGTGGGGTTAATGCTATTTTATTTCTATTTGATGTTTACATTTTGGATTGTTTATTTCTAGTCTTTTAATTTCTCTAATGTTCAACGGCTTGTCTTTTTATGCTGCAATGCAAACATTTCCCAATTTGGGATCAATAAAGCACTTCTTATCTTATCTTATGAATTAACCCTCGTCCAGCGGCGGTCTGGGACTTCCAGGCCCTTCTGGTGAGGGACAGTTTGACCTCTGACCTCCTGGAGCTGCACTCGACCCCCTGGAGCTCCGTCCGGCCTCTCAACCAATCAGATCCCCGTCTGAAGGACTTCCTGCAGAAACCAGAGCTCCCAGCAGGGGGTCTGGAGCTGGACCTGGACACCCTGCTGTCCCAGAAGTACAGCGGTGAGCATGGGATGAAATGTTAAAGGTCTCCTATTGTACTGTTTTTAGGCAGATATTAGAGCTCTCAGATATAAGGACATGTCTCTGAAGTGTCCTGCTCCAAACCCCAAACAGATCCTTGTAGCCCCCCCCCCCCCCTCTCTTCCAGCTGTTACTAAGGACATGACTCTGAAGTGTCCTGCTCCAAACCCCAAACAGATCCATGTAGCCCCCCCCCCCCTCTCTTCCAGCTGTTACTAAGGACATGACTCTGAAGTGTCCTGCTCCAAACCCCAAACAGATCCTTGTAGCCCCTCCCCCCTCTCTTCCAGCTGTTACTAAGGACATGTCTCTGAAGTGTCCTGCTCCAAACCCCAAACAGATCCTTGTAGCCCCTCCCCCCTCTCTTCCAGCTGTTACTAAGGACATGTCTCTGAAGTGTCCTGCTCCAAACCCCAAACAGATCATTGTAGCCCCTCCCCCCTCTCTTCCAGCTGTTACTAAGGACATGTCTCTGAAGTGTCCTGCTCCAAACCCCAAACAGATCATTGTAGCCCCTCCCCCCTCTCTTCCAGCTGTTACTAAGGACATGTCTCTGAAGTGTCCTGCTCCAAACCCCAAACAGATCCTTGTAGCCCCCCCCCTCTCTCTTCCAGCTGTTACTAAGGACATGTCTCTGAAGTGTCCTGCTCCAAACCCCAAACAGATCCTTGTAGCCCCTCCCCCCTCTCTTCCAGCTGTTACTAAGGACATGTCTCTGAAATGTCCTGCTCCAAACCCCTAACAGATCCTTGTAGCCCCCCCCCCTCTATTCCAGCTGTTACTAGGACATGTCTCTGAAGTGTCCTGCTCCAAACCCCAAACAGATCCTTGTAGCCCCCCCCTCTCTTCCAGCTGTTACTAAGGACATGTCTCTGAAGTGTCCTGCTCCAAACCCCAAACAGATCCTTGTAGCCCCCCCCCTCTCTTCCAGCTGTTACTAAGGACATGTCTCCAAACCCCAAACAGATCCTTGTAGCCCCCCCCTCTCTCTTCCAGCTGTTACTAAGGACATGTCTCTGAAGTGTCCTGCTCCAAACCCCAAACAGATCCTTGTAGCCCCCCCCCCCTCTCTTCCAGCTGTTACTAAGGACATGTCTCTGAAGTGTCCTGCTCCAAACCCCAAACAGGTCCTTGTAGCCCCCCCCCTCTCTTCCAGCTGTTACTAAGGACATGTCTCTGAAGTGTCCTGCTCCTAACCCCAAACAGATCCTTGTAGCCCCCCCCCCTCTCTCTCAGCTGTTACTAAGGACATGTCTCTGAAGTGTCCTGCTCGAAACCCCAAACAGATCCTTGTAGCCCCCCCCCCTCTCTTCCAGCTGTTACTAAGGACATGTCTCTGAAGTGTCCTGCTCCAAACCCCAAACAGGTCCTTGTAGCCCCCCCACTCTCTTCCAGCTGTTACTAAGGACATGTCTCTGAAGTGTCCTGCTCCTAACCCCAAAAAGATCATTGTAGCCCCCCCCTCTCTTCCAGCTGTTACTAAGGACATGTCTCTGAAGTGTCCTGCTCCAAACCCCAAACAGATCCTTGTAGCCCCCCCCTCTCTTCCAGCTGTTACTAAGGACATGTCTCTGAAGTGTCCTGCTCCAAACCCCAAACAGATCCTTGTAGCCCCCCCCCTCTCTTCCAGCTGTTACTAAGGACATGTCTCTGAAGTGTCCTGCTCCAAACCCCAAACAGATCCTTGTAGCCCCCCCCCCCCTCTCTTCCAGCTGTTACTAAGGACATGTCTCTGAAGTGTCCTGCTCCAAACCCCAAACAGATCCTTGTAGCCCCCCCCCTCTCTTCCAGCTATTACTAAGGACATGTCTCCAAACCCCAAACAGATCCTTGTAGCCCCCCCCCTCTTTTCCAGCTGTTACTAAGGACATGTCTCTGAAGTGTCCTGCTCCAAACCCCAAACAGATCCTTGTAGCTCCCCCCCTCTCTTCCAGCTGTTACTAAGGACATGTCTCTGAAGTGTCCTGCTCCAAACCCCAAACAGATCCTTGTAGCCCCCCCCCCTCTCTTCCAGCTGTTACTAAGGACATGTCTCTGAAGTGTCCTGCTCCAAACCCCAAACAGATCCTTGTAGCCCCCCCCCTCTCTTCCAGCTGTTACTAAGGACATGTCTCTGAAGTGTCCTGCTCCAAACCCCAAACAGATCCTTGTAGCCCCCCCCTCTCTCTTCCAGCTGTTACTAAGGACATGTCTCTGAAGTGTCCTGCTCCAAACCCCAAACAGATCCTTGTAGCCCCCCCCCTCTCTTCCAGCTGTTACTAAGGACATGTCTCTGAAGTGTCCTGCTCCAAATCCCAAACAGATCCTTGTAGCCCCCCCCCTCTCTTCCAGCTGTTACTAAGGACATGTCTCTGAAGTGTCCTGCTCCAAACCCCAAACAGGTCCTTGTAGCCCCCCCCCCTCTCTTCCAGCTGTTACTAAGGACATGTCTCTGAAGTGTCCTGCTCCTAACCCCAAAAAGATCCTTGTAGCCGCCCCTCTCTTCCAGCTGTTACTAAGGACATGTCTCTGAAGTGTCCTGCTCCAAACCCCAAACAGATCCTTGTAGCCCCCCCCCCTCTCTTCCAGCTGTTACTAAGGACATGTCTCTGAAGTGTCCTGCTCCAAACCCCAAACAGATCCTTGTAGCCCCCCCCCCCTCTCTTCCAGCTATTACTAAGGACATGTCTCCAAACCCCAAACAGATCCTTGTAGCCCCCCCCCCTCTCTTCCAGGTGTTACTAAGGACATGTCTCTGAAGTGTCCTGCTCCAAACCCCAAACAGATCCTTGTAGCTCCCCCCCCTCTTCCAGCTGTTACTAAGGGACATGTCTCTGAAGTGTCCTGCTCCAAACCCCAAACAGATCCTTGTAGCCCCCCCCCTCTCTTCCAGCTGTTACTAAGGACATGTCTCTGAAGTGTCCTGCTCCAAACCCCAAACAGATCCTTGTAGCCCCCCCCCCCCTCTCTTCCAGCTATTACTAAGGACATGTCTCCAAACCCCAAACAGATCCTTGTAGCCCCCCCCCCTCTCTTCCAGGTGTTACTAAGGACATGTCTCTGAAGTGTCCTGCTCCAAACCCCAAACAGATCCTTGTAGCTCCCCCCCCTCTTCCAGCTGTTACTAAGGACATGTCCTCTGAAGTGTCCTGCTCCAAACCCCAAACAGATCCTTGTAGCCCCCCCCTCTCTTCCAGCTGTTACTAAGGACATGTCTCTGAAGTGTCCTGCTCCAAACCCCAAACAGATCCTTGTAGCTCCCCCCTCTCTTCCAGCTGTTACTAAGGACATGTCTCTGAAGTGTCCTGCTCCAAACCCCAAACAGATCCTTGTAGCCCCCCCCCTCTCTTCCAGCTGTTACTAAGGACATGTCTCTGAAGTGTCCTGCTCCTAACCCCAAACAGATCCTTGTAGCCCCCCCCCCCTCTCTCTCAGCTGTTACTAAGGACATGTCTCTGAAGTGTCCTGCTCCAAACCCCAAACAGATCCTTGTAGCCCCCCCCCCCCTCTCTTTCAGCTGTTACTAAGGACATGACTCTGAAGTGTCCTGCTCCAAACCCCAAACAGATCCTTGTAGCCCCCCCCCCTCTCTTCCAGCTGTTACTAAGGACATGTCTCTGAAGTGTCCTGCTCCTAACCCCAAACAGATCCTTGTAGCCCCCCCCCTCTCTTCCAGCTGTTACTAAGGACATGTCTCTGAAGTGTCCTGCTCCAAACCCCAAACAGATCCTTGTAGCCCCCCCCCCCTCTCTTCCAGCTGTTTCTAAGGACATGTCTCTGAAGTGTCCTGCTCCAAACCCCAAACAGGTCCTCATAGCCCCCCCCCCCTCTCTTCCAGCTGTTACTAAGGACATGTCTCTGAAGTGTCCTGCTACAAACCCCAAACAGGTCCTTGTAGCCCCCCCCCCCTCTCCTCCAGCTGTTACTAAGGACATGTCTCTGAAGTGTCCTGCTCCAAACCCCAAACAGGTCCTTGTAGCCCCCCCCCCTCTCCTCCAGCTGTTACTAAGGACATGTCTCTGAAGTGTCCTGCTCCAAACCACAAACAGGTCCTTGTAGCCCCCCCCCCTCTCCTCCAGCTGTTACTAAGGACATGTCTCTGAAGTGTCCTGCTCCAAACCCCAAACAGATCCTTGTAGCCCCCCCCCCTCTCTTCCAGCTGTTACTAAGGACATGTCTCTGAAGTGTCCTGCTCCTAACCCCAAACAGGTCCTTGTAGCCCCCCCCCCCCTCTCCTCCAGCTGTTACTAAGGACATGTCTCTGAAGTGTCCTGCTCCAAACCCCAAACAGGTCCTTGTAGCCCCCCCCCCCCCTCTCTTCCAGCTGTTACTAAGGACATGTCTCTGAAGTGTCCTGCTCCAAACCCCAAACAGGTCCTTGTAGCCCCCCCCCCCTCTCCTCCAGCTGTTACTAAAGAGCTGACTCTGGGTCAGTAGCTTCAGAGAGAGAGTAGATCTCATCAGGAGAACTCTCCCAGCAGAAACTCAGCTAAATGCTGCCGTGATGAAACTCCACATCATGTTCCAAACCACATCAAGGATTCTCTCTGAAACAGGATGGAGCTCAAACTCTTTCTCTCTCTCAGGTTTACCACAAGGTGACTTCCTTTTGATTTCCTGCTTCTTCACACACACTCTCTCCAGCACAGGTTAGCTCTGAGTGTTAGCATGCTAATGTAAACACAGACCATATTACTTCCAGAACACGTCTCATTGTTTCTGACAGCAACGTTTCTGATTGGCCCGTGGGTTTAAAGCCCGCCCCATTTTAGTAATGTGGTCATGACGCAGCAAATCTGGATCAGCTCCGTTGTTCCCCGTTTTTAGAGATGTGGTTACGGAGGAGAAGAGAGAGGGGTTTGTTTCTGACACTTTGAGAGTCTCCTGACACACCGGGGACACATGGGGGACACATGGGGACACACCGGGGACACATGGTGATGGAGAGAAGACATCACAAAGTGCATTCTGCTTGATAGGAGACCTTTAATTCTACGGTAAAGTTATAAAGGTGCGTCTCCTCCTCCTCCTGCAGGTGAGGTGGAGCTCAGAGTGCAGATCATCAGCTTCCACTTCCTGGTCTCCTCACCCTCCCAGAATGCACCTGGGCGCGTGGACAGCTGCTCGTCGCTGCAGGACGTGGTCGCGGCGCTGAGTGATGACGTCACGTTCACCGGATGCTATCGCTGCGCCGCGGAGCTTCAGAGCGATGCTAACGGCATCTATAGACCCTGCTACTCCTGCCTGCCAATCACAGCTGTCCGACGCTACTACAGGTACCTGAACGCACCACACTGCTGTCCGACGCTACTACAGGTACCTGAACGCACCACACTGCTGTCCGACGCTACTACAGGTACCTGAACGCACCACACTGCTGTCCGAGGCTACTACAGGTACCTGAACGCACCACACAGCTGTCGGACGCTACTACAGGTACCTGAACGCACCACACAGCTGTCCGACGCTACTACAGGTACCTGAACGCACCACACAGCTGTCCGACGCTACTACAGGTACCTGAACGCACTGCTGTGTGCATGCGTGCGTGTTAGCAGCTTTGCTCCCAGTTCAGTCCAGGATTGATTTTAAAATACTTGTACTCACATAGGCTACACACTAGAGCAGTGTTTCTCAAACTTTTTCATACCAAGGACACTTAACCAATAAAAAAACACTCGCGGACCACCTAACTCCACAAATATCCAAAAACACATCATTTTTCTAGAACAGATTACAAATCGTCTGAAAATGATACGAACAGGTGGCAACATGTGTGACGAAGGTGTTGATCTGGGCTATGTTATGCAATCGAAAGAGAAATTTTAGCTCGCTCCATTGCGGAGATATTCCCACGAGAGTGCGGAAAACTTAAATGTATTTATTTATTTCAAATGTGAAATTTTACCAATATACTCACGGACCACTAGGGGGCGCTCACGGGCCACCAGTGGTCCGCGGACCACATTTTGAGAAGCCCTGGGCATTAAGATCCCCGAGTCCACTAAATAAGATCAGCTGCTGGAGCTCTTCCAGTGTTGATATGGAGGCAGTGTGCTCACATTGAAGAGCAGACTGAAGACTGTCCTCTTTAGGACAGCGTGCGGTGAGGACTGGTTTTAAACTCCCTTTTAAACTTCTCCAGTGGCGGCGCTAGGGGGTGGCTACTTGGGCTCAAGCCCCGGATGTTTTCTGAAAAGCCCCGGATGTTTCACTCTGGAATCCACCAGAGAGGCATCCGCTGCGGGACATTAGCCTGCGTACTGCGTAGCCTGCCCTGAAGTAGAAGTGGTCCTTCCTAGTGCCTGACGAGTTTTAAGCTAATAGCCTTTACAGTTATGGATATTAGAAAGTTATTGTCATTGAAGCAGGCGCCACAAGCTGCAGCAGCAGCAGTATCAGCAGCTGACAACAATGTCATCACCAGCAGTGAAGAAATGGATGATGTTTCAGGTTTGTGAATCTAATGGTGATATCTGCACTCTGGCTGACTGAGTAAGAAGTGAAAAAGAGTGATGTAACGTTAATGTTATAGTTAGTAAACATGGAGTAACCACACTAAGTATACCCTTATATGTTAGTATGTATACAGAACATGACTAAAAATTATCCTAAGATGTAACGTTAACCCTTCATACCTCAGTCTACTTTTAAGACACTAAAATAACGTATTCCATTTTTTATTTTGTTTTCGCGCGTGTAATTATACCGGCTCTCGTTTCAGTACACATAACAACGGAACTGACAGGCGACCCTCTGAATCAGACTCCGATTGGCTGTGACTGCATCAGAGTGTCCGATTCAGAAACGTGACTCTTACACATTTTTTACGTCACAAACAAAGATGGTGGATGAGAATAGATCTATAAAACGATAAGCAATGCGCCAGAATCAAGGTGAGACTATCCGCATCCTTTAAAACTCTACGCACATTCGTTTCACCTTAATAAGTAAACGACTGTTTGAGTGAGTTAAGGCATTAGTTTGCTTCATTAAAGGGTGTTACTGAGTGTTCTCCAGTGCCTTTTGTCCGCTTTAAGGTGTTATTAAGGTAGGGTTAATGTTGCTCTCAAAGTGCACCAGATTGATGCTTTCAACTTCAATATTTAAAAATAAATCTTCCCGGGGGAGCATGCCCCCGGACCCCCCGAGAGGAGGCGACGACCCCCCTAAAGGATGTTCGGTCCACCCCCCACTTATACAAAATAGAACTGTACCCCTGCACCCCCCCCCCCCCCCCCAACAACTCCCGGGCTAAGCCCCGGATCTCCTACAATCCTAAATCCGCCACTGAACGTCTCCCTCTTCATTTTAAAGATCTGTAATCATTGTATTCTAACTGTATTTGTGTTGTGAACCCATTCATTGGTACTTTCACATGGATCTTGTCATTTTTACTATATTCTCAGATATGTTGGTTGATTTGTGAAGCCCTCTGAGACAAATGTGATTTGTGATATTGGGCTTTATAAATACATTTGAATGGAATTTTATTTAATTTCAGGCCAGGTGTTCTCACAGTGAGGGGGCGGGGCTCCTCTCAGGTGTGTGTTCAGGTTCCTCCTGTTCCTCTGCAGAAGATCCTGGAGGCTCCGCCTGACAAACTGCACAGGAACTCAGGTGAGACACACACACTCAGACTCACACACACACACACACACACACACACACACACACACACACACACACACACTCAGACTCACACACACACACACTCAGACTCACACACACACTCACACACTCAGACTCACACACATATACACACTCAGACACACACACACTCAGACTCACACACACACTCACACACTCAGACTCACACACACACATATACACACTCAGACTCACACACACACTCACACACTCAGACTCACACACACACTCACACACTCAGACTCACACACACACTCACACACTCAGACAAACACACACACACAGAAAAATATCTTTTTGGGGCAGTGCCTTCAATCAAGTGAAAGCTATGAAAGGGGAAGACATGTTTGTATTTTTGCTGTCTTCCTTTTTTGTGACATTATTATTTATAACTTTTTATTACATGGCTTAGTAGAATACTGGATTCTGATTGGTCAATTCAGAACACGTGACACGTTGTTAACCCAGTATCAAAAACGCTATTGAAGCAGTTCCTGCCGTCGCTACGTAGTTCAAACGGTAACAACGGACTATTTCTCTTAGCGGATGCACGTCATTTTAAATCAATAAAAACATTTTCTGAATCAATAAAAGCATTTAAATGAATGTTGGGAGTCACGTTGTTACTTTGTTGAGAAAGTGTGATGAGCGGATAACGTGCAGCGAGGCGTTCTCCATAATGACGCCTTGCTGCACGTTATCCCTTACGTAACTCTTTAAGTTTTTTTATTATACCGTTACATTTTTTTTAGGTTTTGTTATTAACCATTTTAAGTGTAAGTATTTAAATATGTTATATCTCGTCTCAGCTCCGGGGTCGGAGGTGAAGTTTGTTGCTCTGGCGGCTCAGAAGCTCCAGAGCCTCGTCATCCTCCCGAGGAAAACCTTCGTCCTCAGCGTGCGCAGCCACTTCCTGTGCGACGAGAACAGCGTCCCCCTCCACCAGGACCTCACTCTGCTGGACCTGCAGTTCCCAGGCTCACCATGAGAGGCAGCGTCACCACGTCCTGTTCCTGTGGTGGTCCCTGAAGGCAGCATCTCTGTTGTCCAATGGGATTTCTCCGGGTGATTTTGGATTTTGGCAGAAAAGCTTTTCACCTTGTTGGACATTTCATATTTTTGAACTTTTGATGTCATAACTTTGTTGAATCTAAATAAAGTTTCCTTAGTGTCTGATTGTATTCAAAGATGTTGCTTTTGTTCTTGTTAGTTCCCTCCTGGGCTCGGGGAACCAAAGGGAAGCAACACAGCCAGAGTGGAATTGGTAATAATTATAAGTGGCTTTATTAAAACCCAGTGTAAAACAAATGTCAGACAAACAGCTTGAAACAAACCAAAGGGCCAACGGCGCGACTTAACTCTGGACCAAACAAAGGAGGACTCCAAAAGGGAGTTTGGCAGATCATACAGAGTAATAATAAAATAACGTTAACGTGGTACATGTAAATGAAAAGGCTGCACAAAAACACAGCTGCTGCGGATCAACAGGCGCTACGCTAACCTGAGTCTAAGCTAGCATACTTGAGCTAACATACTTCACTAATCGCACACTGCTAAGCAGTATACTAATCGCACACTGCTAAGTAGTATACTAAACACAGGTGATTCACAGTGTTGATGAGCACAGTGAGTAAGCACAACTAGAGGCGTCTGTCTCAACACCGAGCCTCCAGAATGATCTTCGTCCCCGTCCTTTGAACTCCTCCCCGGATGACGTCACTCCAATCACCGTTTCGGACGTTGCGAGTGCGGGACGGCCAATTGCATCAGGAGAACTGCGCAGCTCATGTGCACACACACACACACACACACACAGACACACACACACACAGTTAACAGTCCCAGGAAGGCAACAGTTCTTCTAACTACAATAAGAAGCTGCTTTTCATTTGATAGTCATTTTATTTAGAAATATATAAAACTCTTTCATTTCAGTTACGAAGGACTTCACTCAGATTTATTTGATTTCTCAAAGTTCTGACTTTTTTCTTAGAATTCTGACTTTTTTCCCCAAATCCCGAATTTATTCTAAATTGTTCCCCAAATGTTTGCTTTCTGTCCTCAAACCTCAGTTTCTTCCCTCAAACCTCAGACGTGCTGCTAGCGCTAACCCTAACCCTAACCCTAACCCTAACCCCTAACCCTAACCCTAACCCTCAGACGTGCTACTAGCGCTAACCCTAACCCTAACCCTAGCGCTAACCCTAACCCTAACCCTAACTTTTTTCTTAGAATTCTGACTTTTTTCCCCAAATCCCGAATTTATTCTAAATTGTTCCCCAAATGTTTGCTTTCTGTCCTCAAACCTCAGTTTCTGTCCTCAAACCTCAGTTTCTTCCCTCAAACCTCAGTTTCTGTCCTCAAACCTCAGTTTCTTCCCTCAAACCTCAGACGTGCTGCTAGCGCTAACCCTAACCCTCACCCTAGCGCTAACCCTAACCCTAACCCTAGCGCTAACCCTAACTCTAACCCTAACCCTAACCCTAACCCTAGCGCTAACCCTAACCCTAACCCTAACCTAACCCTAACCCTAACCTAACCCTAACCCTAACGCTAACGCTAACCCTAACCCTAGCGCTAAACCAGAATAACTAAAACACACTTTCTTTTACATTTCTGTGACTGTGAACGAGGTTTAACTTTCTTTCTAAGCTGCGCTAACCACGTCCTAAATTAGACTCAAGAGTTTTGATCTCCATGAACAAATCCTCTTTTCACAAACATAATATTTAAAGGTACGTTACACGCGGGACGAAACATTAAATATATATATTATTTTCCTCAGGATCAGTTCCCTTTAGACGTTTCCTCGTCTAAAGGGAACTGATCCACTCTTTGAATTCAGTTATGAAGTGTTCAACTCCACTCAGAGAGATATATTTGATTTCTCAAAGTTTTGACTTTTTCCTCAAAGTTTTGACTTTTTTCTCAAAATTCAGATTTTTTCATTAAATATCACAGATTTTACATTT
The DNA here is from genome assembly GCA_028583405.1 of Pogonophryne albipinna. Taxonomy (NCBI): domain Eukaryota; kingdom Metazoa; phylum Chordata; class Actinopteri; order Perciformes; family Artedidraconidae; genus Pogonophryne; species Pogonophryne albipinna. The sequence continues at coordinate 4,176,526 of JAPTMU010000024.1, read as the reverse complement.
TTCGGCAAAATTCGCCCATTTTTCTCACAATTCTGACTTTTCAGAAATGTTACAGAATTCAGACTTTTTTTCCAAAATCCCGAATTTATTCTAAATTGTTCCCCAAATGTGTTTTCCTCACATTTCAGATTTTTTCCTCAATTCTTTTATTGTTTTCTCAAAACTCAGATTTTTTTCTCAAAATTCTGAAAAACTGCCGGTTAACTGCTAAACCAGAACAACTCAAACATATGTTTAACATGTTAATACTTTATGCTAAGCTGCGCTAACCACGTCCTAATCAGACTCTCAGGAGTTTTGATCTGAACAAACAAACAAATCTAATATTTAAACACAAGATGCTAAAGGTACACGAGGGACGAAACATTAAATATATATCCGCCTTCTCAGGATCAGTTCCCTTGAGACGTTTCCTCGGCCACTTCCATTAGGTCGCTCAGCAAGTCTGAAGAAACACACACATATCTGATTACATTTGGTTTGAAACGTATTCATCCGTTCAGCTGAAAGGAAAGTCATATCTCCAGCGCCTCCTTGATCAAGGACTTGAGATTAATCAACAATTCAATGTATTAAAAGTGTAAAATGGTGGCCTATATTTTATGTTTTATTTTCACAGTAAAACATAAAGAAGGAAAATATTAGTGCATTTTCTGAAAAAGTTTTAATATCTAATTAATAATCAGAAAAGTAAAAAATAAATCAGAAAAAGTTTGAAAATATCTTGTAATATTACAAAATATACGACATATTTATTAATCATTAAAATAATACATGAATAAATGAGACTTACTCATTTTAAAAATTAAAACAATTTTGTCTAATAATTTACCTTTATTTATTATATAATTATATTATTATTACTAATGAATTATTGAAAATTGACTTGAAAACAACACTTTTAGGGGAAAACAAAGCTTTCAGTTGAACGGCGGTTAATCTTCAAAGAGTCCGATGACGATGGCCAGTCGGGCAAACAATTACATTCATTTGAAATCGACGATCAGGTTCGATATATGGTTAAATATAGCAGCAGGCGATCGATGTCCGTAGATGAGAGTAACATCTATGGGAGGAAAGGACGGCCCGCCCACTTTTGGAGGGAAACAACACTGTCATTTGAATGGCGGTCAATACACTTTCTTTATGTTGTAATGTTAGGGGACCAATAAACGACACCGCAGCTTGTTGGCATAATAAAACTATTATTTTCCGCCTCGCTCATGAGAGGAACAGCCGGCGAAATGACAGCCTCGCCTACTGATTTTAATTTAACCATATATCGAGCCCGATCGTCAACTTCCAATGTTTTAATGTAATTGTTTGCCTGACTGGCCGTCGTCATCGGGCTCTTTGAAAATCCACGGTTTTCAAACATTTCTGATCGGTTTGGCAAAAACTTTATGACAGCTTTGTTTTCCCCCAAAAGTGGGCGGGGCCGTAATTTTCGCCCGGACGTGATGCATGTGTTACTCTCATCTATAAACAACTTGCACTACTTTTTCTTTGTATTGTTGTATTTTATGATGTGTTGCGTTGGAGGAGCTCAGGTCAGAAGAATGTCATTCCATTTCTACACTGAAGCTGCTGAGCCTCTGATGAGAACACCTTTGAATCTTTGAATTGTGTTGGACATCATATTCTCTGCAGGCTCTCGCGCGTCACATGAGACGAGGGCCTCGCGCGTCACATGAGACGAGGGCCTCGCGCGTCACATGAGACGAGGGCCTCGCCAGAGTCCTGCATCGGGTCGGGTACCCGACGGGTGACCCGCAAAAAAGGTGATTCGCGGGTAGCGGGCGGGTTCGGTATTGCACGTCGCGGGTGCGGGGCGGGAGCGGGTCTTGAAAATCAGACCCGTGCAGGACTCTGGGCCTCGCCCGCCCTGCTTTAGTCTCATGGCTGTTATTTATATGTAATTGATCATCAGTGAAGCGTACCTCCGTCGTTGATCCCCACGCTCGTTCCTCCGCCCTGTTCTCCGGTTCCTCCCGGAGGTCCTTCCAGCTCAGAGAACAGCCCGGAGAACCCAGATTTCTTCTCGCGGCCTTCGTCATCATCGTCATCATCGCCACGGTGGAAGATCTTTGAGAAGAATCCTTTTTCGTCCTCCTTCTCCTTCTCCCTCTCCCTCTCTCGCAGCTTCCTCATCTTCTCCTCGTCGTCGTCTCTGTCGAAGATCTTGGAGAAGAATCCTCCCTCCTTGTCCTCTTTGTCCTCGTCCTTGTCGTCTTTACCGAGCGCTTTCTTCACGGCGTCCTCCACCATGTCTCCTGCAGGACAGACGGCCATATCGTCAGCAAACAGGGACATTTAAAGTGAGACACAGCAGGACAAAACATGATTTTAATCACACTGAACACACGTAGGATCTGCTGTAGCTCCACAGATAACACGTTTTTATTGAGTGAAGATAGCTAGCTTGCTAACGGTCAGTAGACGCGCTAGTCGGCTTAGCTATGATGCTAACGGGACAATACGTTTATGCAACCCAGTCTCACGGCATTTTATGTTATAGTCACAAAATGTAATCTATTGATTCGTGTCACACAGAACGATTTTAAAAGCAATGTATTTCTATTGGTAGTGTGTTTCGTGCCTGCACCAAATAATAACAAATTAGAAGGAAAAAAAGATTTATAAAAT
>JAPTMU010000024.1:4161380-4168880 GCA_028583405.1 Pogonophryne albipinna | reverse complement strand
GGTCCGAGTACAGCAGGTACTCTGAGTGAATTCATAGATCAAAGCAGACTGGTTTACAGACTCTCCTGTTTTGCCAATCCGGTGCTTAAACCAATATCTCTACACTCCTGGCCGAAATGTCATACAATGAAGTCTGAGTTTGAAATATATCTCAAATAATGTATGCACTGCCATTTCCCCACGTAAACATATCAGTCTGCAATGAAACGGTTGTCTCCTGTGTCGCATCGGTAACTTTCTCAACAAAAAAAATAAAGTCAGGAAAACGGGTTAGTTTCTCGTTCTTTCACGTCTTAAAGTCATCCTGAGGCCTTAGTTTTGGTTTGAAATGACACAACATCATGTATGTGTTGCTTCTTTTGGACTTGTTTTCAGACCTGGTTGCTTATTTCTCTCAAAGCTGGCAACAGAGTGGGCGCGCAGTGTCTAGCAGTAAGCTAACGAGAGGCTACGTTCAGCTGGTGACTCGGGACTCGGGACAGAGAAAATGTCAGGAGTTTGGAAGTATTATAAAATTGAAAGCGAAGGCAGTGTAACAGCCAGATGCAATGTTTGCAAGGCGGAGGTTCCGCGTGGTGGAAAGAACAGAGCTACGTTCAACACGACCAATCTAATACGCCACCTGAGAAACAAACACCAACAACAACAGGACGAGTACACAGCGGCCACTCAGGTAACGGCACTGAAACAACCGACACTTTCAGAGACTTTTAAAAGGAAAGAGAAACTGCCCCAGAACAGTGAAAAGGCCAAACAAATAACAGCAAAGATAGCTGAACTCATCGCGTTGGATGACCAGCCGTTATCTGTTACCTTTTTTTTCTCTTAATGCATTGCATAAAGATCGGATCGGGAAAAATCGGTATCTGCAGATTGTCAAAATCAAATGATCGGAATCGGATCGGGAGCAAAAAAATGTGATCGGGACATATTTCATAATAATTGTAGAGTATTTATTATTTAATTAATTCTGGCACCTTTGGTATTCCATAGGTGTCACACATCACAGTTTTAAATCTTTCCACACCCTACAAATTACAAAATAAAATAGAAATAAACGACACCGTCATTTTCCACATAGCTGACACTAGCCCGCCAAACCCTGGCTAACAACTGAAACCAGCTAGCCCACAGCGAGTTAGCTATTCCTGAAAGGTTTGGTTTTTAACATCAGAACTACAAGTTACTGAGACAAAGAAGCTAAACCGGAGGGTTCATTAACATTACCATTACGAAATAAAATAATATAGATTACTTTAGGGCTAACTAGAAAAGATACCAGAACTGATGGAGGGCAAATTAAAACATGACTGACCTGCTTGGAGCATCAAGCTAACTGAAGGTGGACTCAGACGTGCAACAGTGAAATACACCCCCGGGTACAAAATAAGGAACCAATTTACATATGAAAAGAAATATCATTTTGGTGAAGTTCACAATAACAGAAAATATAGATTTTCAAGTATACAAATAACCAAAATAAAGAAGTCATAGAATAGCAATTTTATTTTAATTAAAAAATCAAAAAATCAAAAAATTAAAACTTTTTTTTTTTTTTGCTATTTATTGGGGGGGACATTTTGAATATTGGGGGGGATGTGTCCCTGCTGTATACGTATATATTTATAAACCAATCAGAGCAGACCGGAATCTGGAGATGGAGACACACACAGTGTAAAGTAACTAAGTACATTAAAGGGAAATGGAAACACTTTTCAAACTGCTTTCCATGCGACAATATTCCCATTAGGAAATGTATTTATCTATTTCCAATGTAAACGATCGAGATACGCACATTTATTTTTTGAAATACGTGCCTAATGACCATGGGCGCTTCCATAGCTCCGGGACTTTCCCAGTGACGTCACTGTGTGGGTACGGCTTCCTGGGTCAAAGCTCAATAACAAACAACATGGCGTGCAATGCACCAGTAGTTTACAACAAAAGAAAACGGTCGTCGTCAGGAGCGTATTGTATTGCCCCAGGCTGCACAAATGGATTTTATACGAAGAAGGAAGAAGTACATTTCCATAGGCTGCAACTAAAGGATGAGAAGCTGCTCAAAGCATGGGTTATTTCCATGAAACGGTCCGATCCGCCGCTGACTCAGTACGCACGTGTGTGCAGCGAACACTTTAAAAATGACGATTATGTCCACAAAATGAGGTTTGATGAGTCTGGATGCCTGGTTCAATACAAAACATCGGATTTGAAGCCAGGATCTGTTCCCACAATATTCGATTTCTCAACGTATGCAGTCGGGAACTCCGACCGTCCCAGCACGTCGGCCGCGCAAGACAATGACAGTGTCAACAAACGTGAAGTTCGAGCCACCAAACGAGTTGCTTCAGCTGCCGAGAGAGAGGTAAATATTGCAGCACTACCAGATTACTAGCGCACATGTATTTACTGACACAGTGTGACCTTATTAATTAACGCAATCGCGTCCAAACTAAATGGTAGCTATTATTATGACGTACAATGGAGAATTGGGGGTGTTCTCTAGCTCAACTAATTAAACTGGCATACACACGCTCATCTGTCGAAAACAGCCCTAAAAAGGCTAGTATTGCTGGACTAGGTGTTCAATGGATGGTATTGCCAAGATGTATGAGGTGTTGGAAAATAATACAAAATATATGTCAACTGACCACTGGTACATGTGGATAAAACCAAGGTAATGTTTCGGCGGATTCCGGATCGTATGCCACTCTAGTATTTGACCGAATCGGTTCATAAGCATAGGCCATGGGATGCCTGGTAACTGTAGATGCTTCCACATCAATGTCATCTCCCGACGAATAGTCAAATTCATCGTTCAAAACGCCGATCTCATTACAAAATTCCTCCATCGCTGTCATATCTGCTACGTTGTGTTGACTTCCGGTATGGATACCCGGAGCGAGGACCCACACAGTGACGTCACCATTTGGGACTCCCCTAATGGCAGCGGCCTGGTCCCGGAATTCCCCACCCGGCCGGCGGATAATTAATTTTCTTTTGGCGAGTAATATCATATACAATAAATATTACGATCAATATCCATTGTAAAATGAATAAACTACCGGAATATTAAAGCTGTAATGGTGTTTCCTTTCCCCTTTAACTCAAGTACTGTTCTTAAGTACGATTCTGAGCAGCATTTCACGTTACTCTCTACTTCTCCTCCACTACATGTATTTAATACCTTCAGTTACTTCACAGATCTGGATGAATGATGTGAAATCAAACCAAGTGTTGAATCAGACTTTAGTTCCACCTGGAGTAAATCCACCATCTACCCTGCAGTCTACAAAGCCATTCAGACTAGCTGCACCTTCACCAGCTACCCTGCAGTCTACAAAGCCATTCAGACTAGCTGCACCTTCACCAGCTTTGAGAACACTTTCATGATCAATCATTATAAAACATATCATATATATTATTCTGAAATGGACCAATCTGCACAACGACTACTTTCACTGTCTTTCACTATATTTTGATGAGAATACTTTTCTACTTTCACTTGAGGAACATTTTGAATACAGGACTTTTACTGAAACAGAGTATTCCTACACTCTGGTACTTCTACTTTTACTCAAGTACAAGATCTGAGTACTTCTACTTTTACTCAAGTACAAGATCTGAGTACTTCTACTTTTACTCAAGTACAAGATCTGAGTACTTCTACTTTTACTCAAGTACAAGATCTGAGTACTTCTACTGTACTCAAGTACAAGATCTGAGTATTTCTACTTTCACTCAAGTACAAGATCTGAGTACTTCTACTGTTACTCAAGAACAAGATCTGAGTACTTCTACTTTTACTCAAGTACAAGATCTGAGTACTTCTACTGTACTCAAGTACAAGATCTGAGTACTTCTACTTTCACTCAAGTACAAGATCTGAGTACTTCTACTGTTACTCAAGAACAAGATCTGAGTACTTCTACTTTTACTCAAGTACAAGATCTGAGTACTTCTACTTTTACTCAAGAACAAGATCTGAGTACTTCTACTGTTACTCAAGTACAAGATCTGAGTACTTCTACTTTTACTCAAGTACAAGATCTGAGTACTTCTACTTTTACTCAAGAACAAGATCTGAGTACTTCTACTTTTACTCAAGTACAAGATCTGAGTACTTCTACTTTTACTCAAGTACAAGATCTGAGTACTTCTACTTTTACTCAAGTACAAGATCTGAGTACTTCTACTTTTACTCAAGTACAAGATCTGAGTACTTCTACTTTTACTCAAATACAATATCTGAGTACTTCTACTTTTACTACAAGATCTGAGTACTTCTACTTTTACTCAAGTACTAGATCTGAGTACTTCTACTTTTACTCAAGTACAAGATCTGAGTACTTCTACTTTTACTCAAGTACAAGATCTGAGTACTTCTACTTTTACTCAAGTACAAGATATGAGTACTTCTACTTTTACTCAAATAAAATATCTGAGTACTTCTACTTTTACTACAAGATCTGAGTACTTCTACTTTTACTCAAGTACTAGATCTGAGTACTTCTACTTTTACTCAAGTACAATATCTGAGTACTTCTACTTTTACTCAAGTACAAGATCTGAGTACTTCTACTTTTTCTCAAGTACAAGATCTGAGTACTTCTACTTTTACTCAAATACAATATCTGAGTACTTCTACATTTACTCAAGTACAAGATCTGAGTACTTCTACTTTTACTCAAGTACAAGATCTGAGTATTTCTACTTTTACTCAAATACAATATCTGAGTACTTCTACTTTTACTCAAGAACAAGATCTGAGTACTTCTACTTTTTCTCAAGTACAAGATCTGAGTACTTCTACTTTTACTCAAGTACAAGATCTGAGTACTTCTACTTTTACTCAAGTACAAGATCTGAGTACTTCTACTTTTACTCAAATACAATATCTGAGTACTTCTACTTTTACTACAAGATCTGAGTACTTCTACTTTTACTCAAGTACTAGATCTGAGTACTTCTACTTTTACTCAAGTACAAGATCTGAGTACTTCTACTTTTACTCAAGTACAAGATCTGAGTACTTCTACTTTTACTCAAATACAATATCTGAGTACTTCTACTTTTACTCAAGTACAAGATCTGAGTACTTCTACTTTTACTCAAGTACAAGATCTGAGTATTTCTACTTTTACTCAAATACAATATCTGAGTACTTCTACTTTTACTCAAGAACAAGATCTGAGTACTTCTACTTTTTCTCAAGTACAAGATCTGAGTACTTCTACTTTTACTCAAGTACAAGATCTGAGTACTTCTACTTTTACTCAAGTACAAGATCTGAGTACTTCTACTTTTACTCAAATACAATATCTGAGTACTTCTACTTTTACTCAAGTACAAGATCTGAGTACTTCTACTTTTACTCAAGTACAAGATCTGAGTACTTCTACTTTTACTCAAGTACAAGATCTGAGTACTTCTACTTTTACTCAAGTACAAGATCTGAGTACTTCTACTTTTACTCAAATACAATATAAGAGTACTTCTACTTTTACTACAAGATCTGAGTACTTCTACTTTTACTCAAGTACTAGATCTGAGTACTTCTACTTTTACTCAAGTACAAGATCTGAGTACTTCTACTTTTACTCAAGAACAAGATCTGAGTACTTCTACTTTTACTCAAGTACAAGATCTGAGTACTTCTACTTTTACTCAAGTACAAGACCTGAGTACTTCTACTTTTACTCAAGTACAAGATCTGAGTACTTCTACTTTTACTCAAGTACAAGATCTGAGTACTTCTACTTTTACTCAAGAACAAGATCTGAGTACTTCTACTTTTACTCAAGTACAAGATCTGAGTACTTCTACTTTTACTCAAGTACAAGACCTGAGTACTTCTACTTTTACTCAAGTACAAGACCTGAGTACTTCTACTTTTACTCAAGTACAAAATCTGAGTACTTCTACTTTTACTCAAATACAAGATCTGAGTACTTCTACTTTTACTCAAGTACTAGATCTGAATACTTCTACTTTTACTCAAGTACAAGATCTGAGTACTTCTACTTTTACTCAAGTACCATATCTGAGTACTTCATAGTTCAGATACTCGCCTCACTTCGTGAGCATCTCATTGTCTCTGATCTCCAGCTCCATTTGAATGAACAGCTGATTGCCTCTGGTCAGATGTAAACCTGTAGTTAGTGAAGATAAAATGGAAGAAGATAAAACGGAACAGAAGAACAGTTTGATTAGCGTTAGCCGCCGTTAGCACCAAGGAGACAGTGAACTGGTGTTTTAATATATTCCTTTTATTTGATTGGATTAATGACATCATCTCTGGGGGACAATAGAGATGTATTTTTACACAACAGGTCCATTCATCAGCCTCTCATTTACTGTACAGTTACTTTAATTACATTCAATGGTTCCATATTTAAATACTCCTCAACCCCAGATGGAGGGCCGATGGGGGTCTGATGGGGGTCTGATGGAGGGCCGATGGGGGTCTGATGGAGGGCCGATGGGGGTCTGATGGACGGCTGATGGAGGGCTGATGGAGGGCTGATGGAGGGCCGATGGGGGTCTGATGGAGGGCCGATGGAGGGCCGATGGGGGTCTGATGGAGGGCCGATGGGGGTCTGATGGAGGGCTGATGGAGGGCTGATGGAGGGCTGATGGGGGTCTGATGGAGGGCCGATGGGGGTCTGATGGGGGTCTGATGGAGGGCTGATGGAGGGCTGATGGAGGGCCGATGGAGGTCTGATGGGGGTCTGATGGAGGGCCGATGGAGGGTTGATGGGGGTCTGATGGAGGGCTGATGGAGGGCTGATGGAGGGCTGATGGAGGGCTGATGGGGGTCTGATGGGGGTCTGATGGAGGGCTGATGGGGGTCTGATGGAGGGCTGATGGAGGGCCGATGGAGGGCCGATGGAGGGCCGATGGAGGGCCGATGGAGGTCCTTTAGAACATATCTGTCAGTTTTCCCAGGCCTCCCATAACTCCTGAAAACATGACAGAAAAGATAGTTATAAAATGTACCAAAAACACCTATAAAACCAGTCATTTTAGCTCAAATACAGATTATTGGATATTAGCACAGAAGCTAACAGGTGGTCAGATCCATGGCCGATGTTTTCTGAGGTTGGCGACGAATCGCAGGGCCGGTTGGTGAACTGTAGCTAACCGCTAGCTAACTGCTAAGGATAGCCTCCCCACCCACAAAATAAAAAAATAGGGTGAAAATAGCAAGCTTGCGAACGGTCAGTCTGTAGACACGTTAGCTTGTTGGCTTAGCTAGGATGCTAACAGAACATCAAGCTAACACTGGGATCTCCTCAAAGTAACCGCACAAGCCTGTAAGATGTGTAATATCTTTATTTAAAACCCATAAAGTGTAGGGAACACCTTTAAAATGAGGAAAAACTAAAAACAAACTGGGTCAGCCGTGTTTAGCTTGCTAACGGTGTGCTGCTGCTAACATGCACTTTACATCTGGAAGGGCTAATGTGGTGTGCTAACGTAACGCAACATCTTGTGAGC
>JAPTMU010000024.1:4138880-4156380 GCA_028583405.1 Pogonophryne albipinna | reverse complement strand
TTTCAATTAAAAGCAGCGACAAAAAGAAAAGTCTTCTTGCTGGATTTAAAAGTAGTCAGAGTTGCAGCGGACCTGCAGGTTTCTGGGAGTTTGTTCCAGATATTTGGAGCATAATAACTGAACGCTGCTTCTCCATGTTTAGTTCTGATTCTGGGGACAGAAAGCTGACCAGTCCCTGAAGACCTGAGAGATCTGGATGGTTCATCATTTAGCAGGAGGTCAGAAATGTATTTTGGGCCTAAACCATTCAGTGCTTTATAAACCAGCAGCAGTATTTAGAAATCTATTCTTTGACACACAGGAAGCCAGTGTAAAGACTTCAGAACAGGAGTGATGTGATCCACTTTCTTTGTGTCAGTGAGGACTCGAGCAGCGGCGTTCTGAATCAGCTGCAGCTTTCTAATAGATTTTTTAGTGAGACCTGTGAAGACACCATTACAGTAGTCCAGTCTACTGAAGATAAAAGCATGGACAAGTTTTTCCAAATCCTGCTGTGACATTAGTCTTTTAATCCTAGATATGTTCTTTAGGTGATAGTAGGCTGATTTAGTAACTGTTTTAATGTGACTGTTGAAACTCAGGTCAGAGTCCATGACTACACCTAGATTTATGGCTCTGTTGTTTTGAACATTGCAGACTGAAGCTCAGCGCTAACTTTTATACGTTCTGCCTTGGCTCCAAAAAACATTACCTCAGTTTTATCTTTGTTTAATTGGAGAAAGTTCTGACACATCCAGTCATTGATTTGTTCAATGCACTTACTCAGTGTTTGAATTGGAGCATAGTCTCCTGGTGAAATTGTTACGTAAATGTGTGTGTCATCCGCATAGCTATGGTAACTTATGTTGTTGTTCTTCATTATCTGAGCCAGTGGTAGCATGTAGACGTTAAAGAGAAGAGGCCCCAAGATGGAGCCTTGAGGTACCCCACATGTCAGTATGTGAGACAATACATACTGGTATACACCTGGACATCAGCAGGGGAGGACTCTTTAAAGGTTTTTATTGTGTGCATAATAAATGTGTTAGATTAATTGAGCAATTTTTTTTTTTAAGGAGTATAATGTTGCAATCTCTTTAAGATCAGTAATTGCAGTTCCAAGATAGATGTTGTTTTCCAACGGCCTCTCCTTCACAGTCCCACACAATGAATCATGAGACTTCCAAATCCTAACAGACAGAGATCAGTATCACTTTGTGTTGCAAGCCAAATCCATGAAGGGGTTCTATTCACCCAGCTCAAGCCAAATGTCAAATGTCTTTAATTAATGTTTTGATTTCTTCAAAAATTCCAGTCTAGTTTCCTTCGAGTTCGGTCTACGCTACGAATTGTTTCTCATAAACATTCTCACTGCTGTCCCAAATGTTTTAAACCTTGGGCAGACAAGCTGTACACACACACACACACACACACACACACACACACACACACACACACACACACACACACACACACACACCCACACACACACACACACACACACACACACACACACACACACACACACACACACACACACACACACACTGTGGATAAGTATTCGCCTTATCCACTTTGTAAATTGTTGCCTTCTTTAGAGTTATTAGTAATTCAAGATTAATTTTTAAATTAAATGTGGTACCTAAGATAGAATAGCTAAAACTTTGACTTGATGATTTTGTTCACAACATTAGACCTGTCCTCTAATCTCTACTAGAATAAGATACGTGTGCATGTTGGGTGTTTTAACACTCCCGTAATGAACCTAGTCTTGTTATCCTTTTCATTACAGAGCTGGGAAAATGGTGTATTGCTTAGATTCTGTGCAAGTCCAATTTTAACTGACTTTAGTTCTAATGTTAATGTTAATTTGATTTCAACCCATAAGTAATTATTTAGATTAACTCAACATTTCACATGATGGATTAGTGTTCCACATTTTTCCCACTGATTTGTTTTATGATTAGGCCGAAGGTAAAGAGAGACATTGATGACCTTGTGTCCCTTTTGTTGGTATGTGGTTCCATTTAGTCTGTGGCCTTGGACGGCTTCACTGAGAGTCACCCAGTTCTGCCCTGCTACAGTCCGGCTGAGTGCAGTCACAGAGATGCTATGGCTGCTCTACATGAAATGACATTAATGGTCTGGTCCGAGAATGGACACCATTTCCTGCTCCCAGAGAGAATGACGCTCCTCAAACTGAACATTACAGCCCTTGATACTGTCTCACGTGGGTCTGCTCCCCCCCATGGAGCCATGAACTGAAAGCTTGACCTCTGCTTTGAACACCTGGAAGCCTCATTGCCACGCCAGCACCAAACCTTGGGTCAGTCAGATGAGACTAACGGCTTCACTTAGGGCATTTGGGTCAGGCACATGACTCTCGTTACCACAGAGTGGGTTGTTTTAAGGCTATTCATACTGCTATGCAGAGGATGCCTGTAAGTTGGCAAGCTGTTAGAAACCCCTACTATGTTTAGTATAGGCCTCATGTCAGGGGCCTCTTACTGTCTACTTCTACATGTATTCACATTATATGGACCATGTTTCCACCTGGTGAAACTAGAGGCTGCACGAAACTCAAGCTACAATACAACCGTTCTGCTCTAACGATTCAATTTATAGATTCTACATCAAAACGATTAGCTTTCATTGTTTCCAATGATAACGTCACCTTAAGTGGAGGAATGCAAACCTGTTTTCAAATGTAAGGTTTTGGATTTGTTTGACGTTTCTCAGTAATGACACCCTCAGACGCCCACTATCATTCATGCTATGCCTTCAGTGGTAACTCAGATGTTGAGGGGGTTGAAGCTTTTCCTCCCAAATCAGATATGCTTTGTTTTTCAACAAAGGTATACATTTCCTGCTTAATATATGTTTCTCACTATAGTTCTTTTGTAAGCTGCACACAGGTGATACTGAGTCTTCTCGAGTAATAGATTATAAACTACACCATGCTTAAATAGACTCCTACTTTATTATTACACATGTGACATATGTAAGAAAAGGGAGGGGAGAGTCAATTATATTGAGTAATTGATTTCATATTGGAACATTTATTTCAAATGTATTTCTGATAAACTAATATTTTATCAAAAGGTAAATGGTGAATTAATATAACATTTAGAATCATTGAGAAGGGGTTATATCCACAGGAACTAGCTCACCTTTAACTTACAATAACATTTCTCTGCTATGGACTGATGAGTATATGATTATTGCATTTTAAATGACTAACACAAACCTTACATGTATGCATGTGCATGTGTCAGGAAGGCTCCCAAATCATTCTGAGGGCCCTATCCTATCTTTGTAATAGAATGATAATGTGCTAATCCATTACCTTGAGTTGTCTTTACTCAGGAAAACATCCCTATCAAGTGTTAACCCAATAACTAGGACAGCTCTGAAGGCCAAGGGTCAGAGAGAGAGGGTCACACTCTCCGGCTGCAGAGAGCACCCCCAGCCACGGGCAAGGGGGCACGAGGTCGTTCGAGATGAGAGGATTCTAATCTTCAACTTTCTGAGGAGATGGGATGCTTCTTCATCTTTCTGCTGGGGGGGGCTCAAGTAGACAACCCTGCAGGACGAGCGAGGGCTTCAGAGGCTTCATACAAGGTTCCATGTTTCTTGGAGGAGCAGATGTCTTCCTAACCTCTCCCATCAGGGGGGGGGGGGGGCATCTGGATGTGCCACTTGGAATAGGCTCTGCTATCAAGCAGAAGGAATGCAGGCAGATGAGCCTCCGTTTCACTGGGGGATCATACAGTGCTCACTAATGAGCCTCACAAAAGCGCAATTGGGGGGGGGGGGGGGTTGAGATATGGCGCTCTGATGAAGAAGAGTTTTGAGCCAATCAGCATCTCAGTGCTAATCTACAGTATCAGGATGCCTTCACACACCAGACACTCTGTGTCATAAAGAGAGGAGGAGAACGAGTCAGGAGGACATGTTCTTCCAGGTCTCGTACAAAGATAACATTTGAATTGAATGACCAGATGTTTACAGATGTACAATTAATGATAGTTCTTATATTTCCGATGAACAGAAACGTGTTAAATAGTGGTGATAAATATATTTTGTCAGATCAGATTACACTTTCACACTAAACAAAATAAATTAATTGATATTTTCAGATTATAAGATATTGAACAATAAGATATTTCTACTATGATAACAGATAATGTTAATATCCTTAATCGTCCAGCAGTCAGGCTTAACGACACTACTCTTCAACGTGTTACCCTCGCTTAACTTTTCCTTTCAGATTGTTAAACATTTTGAGAATTGTTTGATTTTCCCTTCAGATTTTGAAATGACAAAATGATTGATAGTTGAAGTAATGTAATGATGTTATCATGCCATAGTCTTTTGATTTCATATGTGATGAAGTAAACGTCAAGTCATCCTAAATTGAAGACACTGCAATTTTGCAGATTACAGATTGATCAAAATCACAACTGTGAAGTTTAGACCTTCGCTGGATCTCTTATGGTCCTGAGTTTATACCTCAGCTGGATCTCTTATGGTCCTGAGTTTAGACCTCAGCTGGATCTCTTATGGTCCTGAGTTTATACCTTAGCTGGATCTCTTATGGTCCTGAGATTATACCTCAGCTGGATCTCTTATGGTCCTGAGTTTATACCTCAGCTGGATCTCTTATGGTCCTGAGTTTATACCTTAGCTGGATCTCTTATGGTCCTGAGTTTATACCTCAGCTGGATCTCTTATGGTCCTGAGATTATACCTCAGCTGGATCTCTTATGGTCCTGAGTTTATACCTCAGCTGGATCTCTTATGGTCCTGAGTTTATACCTTAGCTGGATCTCTTATGGTCCTGAGTTTAGACCTTCGCTGGATCTCTGATGGTCCTGAGTTTATACCTCAGCTGGATCTCTTATGGTCCTGAGTTTATACCTTAGCTGGATCTCTTATGGTCCTGAGTTTATACCTCAGCTGGATCTCTTATGGTCCTGAGTTTATACCTCAGCTGGATCTCTGATGGTCCTGAGTTTATACCTCAGCTGGATCTCTTATGGTCCTGAGTTTAGACCTTAGCTGGATCTCTTATGGTCCTGAGTTTATACCTCAGCTGGATCTCTTATGGTCCTGAGTTTATACCTTAGCTGGATCTCTTATGGTCCTGAGTTTATACCTCAGCTGGATCTCTGATGGTCCTGAGTTTATACCTCAGCTGGATCTCTTATGGTCCTGAGTTTAGACCTTAGCTGGATCTCTTATGGTCCTGAGTTTATACCTCAGCTGGATCTCTTATGGTCCTGAGTTTATACCTTAGCTGGATCTCTTATGGTCCTGAGTTTAGACCTCAGCTGGATCTCTTATGGTCCTGAGTTTATACCTCAGCTGGATCTCTTATGGTCCTGAGTTTATACCTCAGCTGGATCTCTTATGGTCCTGAGTTTATACCTCAGCTGGATCTCTTATGGTCCTGAGTTTATACCTCAGCTGGATCTCTGATGGTCCTGAGTTTATACCTCAGCTGGATCTCTTATGGTCCTGAGTTTAGACCTTCAGCTGGATCTCTTATGGTCCTGAGTTTATACCTTAGCTGGATCTCTTATGGTCCTGAGTTTATACCTTAGCTGGATCTCTTATGGTCCTGAGTTTAGACCTTCGCTGGATCTCTTATGGTCCTGAGATTATACCTCAGCTGGATCTCTTATGGTCCTGAGTTTATACCTCAGCTGGATCTCTTATGGTCCTGAGTTTATACCTCAGCTGGATCTCTGATGGTCCTGAGTTTATACCTCAGCTGGATCTCTTATGGTCCTGAGTTTATACCTTAGCTGGATCTCTTATGGTCCTGAGTTTATACCTTAGCTGGATCTCTTATGGTCCTGAGTTTATACCTTAGCTGGATCTCTGATGGTCCTGAGTTTATACCTCAGCTGGATCTCTTATGGTCCTGAGTTTATACCTTAGCTGGATCTCTTATGGTCCTGAGTTTATACCTCAGCTGGATCTCTGATGGTCCTGAGTTTATACCTCAGCTGGATCTCTTATGGTCCTGAGTTTATACCTCAGCTGGATCTCTTATGGTCCTGAGTTTATACCTTAGCTGGATCTCTTATGGTCCTGAGTTTATACCTCAGCTGGATCTCTTATGGTCCTGAGTTTATACCTCAGCTGGATCTCTTATGGTCCTGAGTTTATACCTTAGCTGGATCTCTTATGGTCCTGAGTTTATACCTCAGCTGGATCTCTTATGGTCCTGAGTTTATACCTCAGCTGGATCTCTTATGGTCCTGAGTTTATACCTTAGCTGGATCTCTTATGGTCCTGAGTTTATACCTTAGCTGGATCTCTGATGGTCCTGAGTTTATACCTTAGCTGGATCTCTTATGGTCCTGAGTTTATACCTCAGCTGGATCTCTTATGGTCCTGAGTTTATACCTCAGCTGGATCTCTGATGGTCCTGAGTTTATACCTTAGCTGGATCTCTTATGGTCCTGAGTGTAGACCTCAGCTGGATCTCTTATGGTCCTGAGTTTATACCTCAGCTGGATCTCTTATGGTCCTGAGTTTATACCTCAGCTGGATCTCTTATGGTCCTGAGTTTATACCTTAGCTGGATCTCTGATGGTCCTGAGTTTATACCTCAGCTGGATCTCTTATGGTCCTGAGTTTATACCTTAGCTGGATCTCTTATGGTCCTGAGTTTATACCTCAGCTGGATCTCTTATGGTCCTGAGTTTATACCTCAGCTGGATCTCTTATGGTCCTGAGTTTATACCTCAGCTGGATCTCTTATGGTCCTGAGTTTAGACCTTAGCTGGATCTCTGATGGTCCTGAGTTTATACCTTAGCTGGATCTCTGATGGTCCTGAGTTTATACCTCAGCTGGATCTCTTATGGTCCTGAGTTTATACCTTAGCTGGATCTCTGATGGTCCTGAGTTTATACCTTAGCTGGATCTCTGATGGTCCTGAGTTTATACCTTAGCTGGATCTCTTATGGTCCTGAGTTTAGACCTTAGCTGGATCTCTTATGGTCCTGAGTTTATACCTTAGCTGGATCTCTGATGGTCCTGAGTTTATACCTTAGCTGGATCTCTTATGGTCCTGAGTTTATACCTTAGCTGGATCTCTTATGGTCCTGAGTTTATACCTCAGCTGGATCTCTTATGGTCCTGAGTTTATACCTCAGCTGGATCTCTTATGGTCCTGAGTTTATACCTCAGCTGGATCTCTTATGGTCCTGAGTTTATACCTCAGCTGGATCTCTTATGGTCCTGAGTTTATACCTCAGCTGGATCTCTTATGGTCCTGAGTTTATACCTTAGCTGGATCTCTGATGGTCCTGAGTTTATACCTTAGCTGGATCTCTTATGGTCCTGAGTTTATACCTTAGCTGGATCTCTTATGGTCCTGAGTTTATACCTCAGCTGGATCTCTTATGGTCCTGAGTTTATACCTCAGCTGGATCTCTGATGGTCCTGAGTTTATACCTTAGCTGGATCTCTTATGGTCCTGAGTTTATACCTCAGCTGGATCTCTTATGGTCCTGAGTTTATACCTCAGCTGGATCTCTGATGGTCCTGAGTTTATACCTTAGCTGGATCTCTTATGGTCCTGAGTTTAGACCTCAGCTGGATCTCTTATGGTCCTGAGTTTATACCTCAGCTGGATCTCTTATGGTCCTGAGTTTATACCTTAGCTGGATCTCTTATGGTCCTGAGTTTATACCTCAGCTGGATCTCTTATGGTCCTGAGTTTATACCTCAGCTGGATCTCTTATGGTCCTGAGTTTATACCTCAGCTGGATCTCTTATGGTCCTGAGTTTATACCTCAGCTGGATCTCTTATGGTCCTGAGTTTATACCTTAGCTGGATCTCTTATGGTCCTGAGTTTATACCTTAGCTGGATCTCTTATGGTCCTGAGTTTATACCTCAGCTGGATCTCTTATGGTCCTGAGTTTATACCTAGCTGGATCTCTTATGGTCCTGAGTTTATACCTCAGCTGGATCTCTTATGGTCCTGAGTTTATACCTTAGCTGGATCTCTGATGGTCCTGAGTTTATACCTCAGCTGGATCTCTTATGGTCCTGAGTTTATACCTCAGCTGGATCTCTTATGGTCCTGAGTTTATACCTCAGCTGGATCTCTTATGGTCCTGAGTTTATACCTTAGCTGGATCTCTGATGGTCCTGAGTTTATACCTCAGCTGGATCTCTTATGGTCCTGAGTGTAGACCTTAGCTGGATCTCTTATGGTCCTGAGTTTATACCTTAGCTGGATCTCTTATGGTCCTGAGTTTATACCTCAGCTGGATCTCTTATGGTCCTGAGTTTATACCTCAGCTGGATCTCTTATGGTCCTGAGTTTATACCTTAGCTGGATCTCTTATGGTCCTGAGTTTATACCTCAGCTGGATCTCTTATGGTCCTGAGTTTATACCTTAGCTGGATCTCTTATGGTCCTGAGTTTATACCTTAGCTGGATCTCTGATGGTCCTGAGTTTATACCTTAGCTGGATCTCTTATGGTCCTGAGTTTATACCTTAGCTGGATCTCTTATGGTCCTGAGTTTATACCTTAGCTGGATCTCTTATGGTCCTGAGTTTATACCTCAGCTGGATCTCTTATGGTCCTGAGTTTATACCTCAGCTGGATCTCTTATGGTCCTGAGTTTATACCTCAGCTGGATCTCTTATGGTCCTGAGTTTATACCTCAGCTGGATCTCTTATGGTCCTGAGTTTATACCTCAGCTGGATCTCTTATGGTCCTGAGTTTATACCTTAGCTGGATCTCTGATGGTCCTGAGTTTATACCTTAGCTGGATCTCTTATGGTCCTGAGTTTAGACCTTAGCTGGATCTCTTATGGTCCTGAGTTTATACCTCAGCTGGATCTCTTATGGTCCTGAGTTTATACCTCAGCTGGATCTCTGATGGTCCTGAGTTTATACCTTAGCTGGATCTCTTATGGTCCTGAGTGTAGACCTCAGCTGGATCTCTTATGGTCCTGAGTTTATACCTCAGCTGGATCTCTTATGGTCCTGAGTTTATACCTTCAGCTGGATCTCTTATGGTCCTGAGTTTATACCTTAGCTGGATCTCTTATGGTCCTGAGTTTATACCTCAGCTGGATCTCTTATGGTCCTGAGTTTATACCTTAGCTGGATCTCTTATGGTCCTGAGTTTATACCTCAGCTGGATCTCTGATGGTCCTGAGTTTATACCTTAGCTGGATCTCTTATGGTCCTGAGTTTAGACCTTAGCTGGATCTCTTATGGTCCTGAGTTTATACCTCAGCTGGATCTCTTATGGTCCTGAGTTTATACCTTAGCTGGATCTCTTATGGTCCTGAGTTTATACCTCAGCTGGATCTCTGATGGTCCTGAGTTTATACCTTAGCTGGATCTCTGATGGTCCTGAGTTTATACCTCAGCTGGATCTCTTATGGTCCTGAGTTTATACCTCAGCTGGATCTCTTATGGTCCTGAGTTTATACCTCAGCTGGATCTCTTATGGTCCTGAGTTTATACCTTAGCTGGATCTCTTATGGTCCTGAGTTTATACCTCAGCTGGATCTCTTATGGTCCTGAGTTTATACCTTAGCTGGATCTCTTATGGTCCTGAGTTTATACCTCAGCTGGATCTCTTATGGTCCTGAGTTTATACCTCAGCTGGATCTCTTATGGTCCTGAGTTTATACCTCAGCTGGATCTCTTATGGTCCTGAGTTTATACCTTAGCTGGATCTCTGATGGTCCTGAGTTTATACCTCAGCTGGATCTCTTATGGTCCTGAGTTTATACCTTCAGCTGGATCTCTTATGGTCCTGAGTTTATACCTTAGCTGGATCTCTTATGGTCCTGAGTTTATACCTCAGCTGGATCTCTGATGGTCCTGAGTTTATACCTTAGCTGGATCTCTTATGGTCCTGAGTTTATACCTCAGCTGGATCTCTTATGGTCCTGAGTTTATACCTTAGCTGGATCTCTTATGGTCCTGAGTTTATACCTCAGCTGGATCTCTTATGGTCCTGAGTTTATACCTTAGCTGGATCTCTGATGGTCCTGAGTTTATACCTCAGCTGGATCTCTTATGGTCCTGAGTTTATACCTTAGCTGGATCTCTGATGGTCCTGAGTTTATACCTCAGCTGGATCTCTTATGGTCCTGAGTTTATACCTTAGCTGGATCTCTTATGGTCCTGAGTTTATACCTCAGCTGGATCTCTTATGGTCCTGAGTTTAGACCTTAGCTGGATCTCTTATGGTCCTGAGTTTATACCTTAGCTGGATCTCTTATGGTCCTGAGTTTATACCTTAGCTGGATCTCTTATGGTCCTGAGTTTATACCTTAGCTGGATCTCTTATGGTCCTGAGTTTATACCTCAGCTGGATCTCTTATGGTCCTGAGTTTATACCTCAGCTGGATCTCTTATGGTCCTGAGTTTATACCTAGCTGGATCTCTTATGGTCCTGAGTTTATACCTTAGCTGGATCTCTGATGGTCCTGAGTTCATACCTCAGCTGGATCTCTGATGGTCCTGAGTTTATACCTTAGCTGGATCTCTTATGGTCCTGAGTTTATACCTCAGCTGGATCTCTGATGGTCCTGAGTTTATACCTCAGCTGGATCTCTTATGGTCCTGAGTTTATACCTTAGCTGGATCTCTTATGGTCCTGAGTTTATACCTCAGCTGGATCTCTGATGGTCCTGAGTTTATACCTTAGCTGGATCTCTTATGGTCCTGAGTTTATACCTCAGCTGGATCTCTTATGGTCCTGAGTTTATACCTCAGCTGGATCTCTTATGGTCCTGAGTTTATACCTCAGCTGGATCTCTTATGGTCCTGAGTGTAGACCTTAGCTGGATCTCTGATGGTCCTGAGTTTATACCTCAGCTGGATCTCTTATGGTCCTGAGTTTATACCTTAGCTGGATCTCTTATGGTCCTGAGTTTATACCTTAGCTGGATCTCTTATGGTCCTGAGTTTATACCTCAGCTGGATCTCTTATGGTCCTGAGTTTATACCTCAGCTGGATCTCTTATGGTCCTGAGTTTATACCTTAGCTGGATCTCTTATGGTCCTGAGTTTATACCTAGCTGGATCTCTTATGGTCCTGAGTTTATACCTCAGCTGGATCTCTTATGGTCCTGAGTTTATACCTTAGCTGGATCTCTTATGGTCCTGAGTTTATACCTCAGCTGGATCTCTTATGGTCCTGAGTGTAGACCTTAGCTGGATCTCTTATGGTCCTGAGTTTATACCTTAGCTGGATCTCTTATGGTCCTGAGTTTATACCTCAGCTGGATCTCTGATGGTCCTGAGTTTATACCTTAGCTGGATCTCTTATGGTCCTGAGTTTATACCTCAGCTGGATCTCTTATGGTCCTGAGTTTATACCTCAGCTGGATCTCTTATGGTCCTGAGTTTATACCTCAGCTGGATCTCTTATGGTCCTGAGTTTATACCTTAGCTGGATCTCTTATGGTCCTGAGTTTATACCTCAGCTGGATCTCTTATGGTCCTGAGTTTATACCTCAGCTGGATCTCTTATGGTCCTGAGTTTATACCTCAGCTGGATCTCTTATGGTCCTGAGTTTATACCTCAGCTGGATCTCTTATGGTCCTGAGTTTATACCTCAGCTGGATCTCTTATGGTCCTGAGTTTATACCTTAGCTGGATCTCTTATGGTCCTGAGTTTATACCTTAGCTGGATCTCTTATGGTCCTGAGTTTATACCTTAGCTGGATCTCTGATGGTCCTGAGTTTATACCTCAGCTGGATCTCTTATGGTCCTGAGTTTATACCTTAGCTGGATCTCTTATGGTCCTGAGTTTATACCTCAGCTGGATCTCTTATGGTCCTGAGTTTATACCTCAGCTGGATCTCTTATGGTCCTGAGTTTATACCTCAGCTGGATCTCTTATGGTCCTGAGTTTATACCTTAGCTGGATCTCTTATGGTCCTGAGTTTATACCTTAGCTGGATCTCTTATGGTCCTGAGTTTATACCTCAGCTGGATCTCTTATGGTCCTGAGTTTATACCTTAGCTGGATCTCTTATGGTCCTGAGTTTATACCTCAGCTGGATCTCTTATGGTCCTGAGTTTATACCTCAGCTGGATCTCTTATGGTCCTGAGTTTATACCTTAGCTGGATCTCTTATGGTCCTGAGTTTATACCTCAGCTGGATCTCTTATGGTCCTGAGTTTATACCTAGCTGGATCTCTTATGGTCCTGAGTTTATACCTAGCTGGATCTCTTATGGTCCTGAGTTTAGACCTCAGCTGGATCTCTTATGGTCCTGAGTTTATACCTTAGCTGGATCTCTTATGGTCCTGAGTTTATACCTTCAGCTGGATCTCTTATGGTCCTGAGTTTATACCTCAGCTGGATCTCTTATGGTCCTGAGTTTATACCTCAGCTGGATCTCTTATGGTCCTGAGTTTATACCTTCAGCTGGATCTCTTATGGTCCTGAGTTTATACCTCAGCTGGATCTCTTATGGTCCTGAGTTTATACCTTCAGCTGGATCTCTTATGGTCCTGAGTTTATACCTCAGCTGGATCTCTTATGGTCCTGAGTTTATACCTCAGCTGGATCTCTTATGGTCCTGAGTTTATACCTTAGCTGGATCTCTTATGGTCCTGAGTTTATACCTTAGCTGGATCTCTTATGGTCCTGAGTTTAGACCTCAGCTGGATCTCTTATGGTCCTGAGTTTATACCTCAGCTGGATCTCTTATGGTCCTGAGTTTATACCTCAGCTGGATCTCTGATGGTCCTGAGTTTATACCTTAGCTGGATCTCTTATGGTCCTGAGTTTATACCTCAGCTGGATCTCTTATGGTCCTGAGTTTATACCTCAGCTGGATCTCTTATGGTCCTGAGTTTATACCTTAGCTGGATCTCTTATGGTCCTGAGTTTATACCTCAGCTGGATCTCTTATGGTCCTGAGTTTATACCTTAGCTGGATCTCTTATGGTCCTGAGTTCATACCTTAGCTGGATCTCTTATGGTCCTGAGTTTATACCTCAGCTGGATCTCTGATGGTCCTGAGTTTATACCTTAGCTGGATCTCTTATGGTCCTGAGTTTAGACCTTAGCTGGATCTCTTATGGTCCTGAGTTTATACCTCAGCTGGATCTCTTATGGTCCTGAGTGTAGACCTTAGCTGGATCTCTTATGGTCCTGAGTTTATACCTCAGCTGGATCTCTGATGGTCCTGAGTTTATACCTTAGCTGGATCTCTGATTGTCCTGAGTTTATACCTCAGCTGGATCTCTTATGGTCCTGAGTTTATACCTCAGCTGGATCTCTTATGGTCCTGAGTTTATACCTCAGCTGGATCTCTTATGGTCCTGAGTTTATACCTTAGCTGGATCTCTGATGGTCCTGAGTTTATACCTCAGCTGGATCTCTTATGGTCCTGAGTGTAGACCTTAGCTGGATCTCTTATGGTCCTGAGTTTAGACCTTAGCTGGATCTCTTATGGTCCTGAGTTTATACCTCAGCTGGATCTCTTATGGTCCTGAGTTTAGACCTTAGCTGGATCTCTTATGGTCCTGAGTTTATACCTCAGCTGGATCTCTGATGGTCCTGAGTTTATACCTCAGCTGGATCTCTTATGGTCCTGAGTGTAGACCTTAGCTGGATCTCTTATGGTCCTGAGTTTATACCTTAGCTGGATCTCTTATGGTCCTGAGTTTAGACCTTAGCTGGATCTCTTATGGTCCTGAGTTTATACCTTAGCTGGATCTCTTATGGTCCTGAGTTTATACCTAGCTGGATCTCTGATGGTCCTGAGTTTATACCTTAGCTGGATCTCTTATGGTCCTGAGTTTATACCTTAGCTGGATCTCTGATGGTCCTGAGTTTATACCTCAGCTGGATCTCTTATGGTCCTGAGTTTATACCTTAGCTGGATCTCTGATGGTCCTGAGTTTATACCTCAGCTGGATCTCTTATGGTCCTGAGTTTATACCTTAGCTGGATCTCTTATGGTCCTGAGTTTATACCTTAGCTGGATCTCTTATGGTCCTGAGTTTATACCTTCAGCTGGATCTCTTATGGTCCTGAGTTTATACCTTAGCTGGATCTCTTATGGTCCTGAGTTTATACCTTCAGCTGGATCTCTTATGGTCCTGAGTTTATACCTTAGCTGGATCTCTTATGGTCCTGAGTTTATACCTTCAGCTGGATCTCTTATGGTCCTGAGTTTATACCTCAGCTGGATCTCTTATGGTCCTGAGTTTATACCTTAGCTGGATCTCTGATGGTCCTGAGTTTATACCTCAGCTGGATCTCTTATGGTCCTGAGTTTATACCTCAGCTGGATCTCTGATGGTCCTGAGTTTATACCTTAGCTGGATCTCTGATGGTCCTGAGTTTATACCTCAGCTGGATCTCTGATGGTCCTGAGTTTATACCTCAGCTGGATCTCTATGGTCCTGAGTTTATACCTCAGCTGGATCTCTTATGGTCCTGAGTTTATACCTCAGCTGGATCTCTGATGGTCCTGAGTTTATACCTTAGCTGGATCTCTTATGGTCCTGAGTTTATACCTCAGCTGGATCTCTTATGGTCCTGAGTTTATACCTCAGCTGGATCTCTGATGGTCCTGAGTTTATACCTCAGCTGGATCTCTTATGGTCCTGAGTTTATACCTCAGCTGGATCTCTTATGGTCCTGAGTTTATACCTCAGCTGGATCTCTGATGGTCCTGAGTTTATACCTCAGCTGGATCTCTTATGGTCCTGAGTGTAGACCTTAGCTGGATCTCTTATGGTCCTGAGTTTATACCTTAGCTGGATCTCTTATGGTCCTGAGTTTATACCTCAGCTGGATCTCTTATGGTCCTGAGTTTATACCTCAGCTGGATCTCTTATGGTCCTGAGTTTATACCTTAGCTGGATCTCTGATGGTCCTGAGTTTATACCTCAGCTGGATCTCTTATGGTCCTGAGTGTAGACCTTAGCTGGATCTCTTATGGTCCTGAGTTTATACCTTAGCTGGATCTCTGATGGTCCTGAGTTTAGACCTTAGCTGGATCTCTGATGGTCCTGAGTTTAGACCTTAGCTGGATCTCTGATGGTCCTGAGTTTATACCTCAGCTGGATCTCTTATGGTCCTGAGTGTAGACCTTAGCTGGATCTCTTATGGTCCTGAGTTTATACCTCAGCTGGATCTCTGATGGTCCTGAGTTTATACCTTAGCTGGATCTCTGATGGTCCTGAGTTTATACCTTAGCTGGATCTCTGATGGTCCTGAGTTTATACCTCAGCTGGATCTCTTATGGTCCTGAGTTTATACCTTAGCTGGATCTCTGATGGTCCTGAGTTTATACCTCAGCTGGATCTCTTATGGTCCTGAGTTTATACCTCAGCTGGATCTCTGATGGTCCTGAGTTTATACCTCAGCTGGATCTCTTATGGTCCTGAGTTTATACCTTAGCTGGATCTCTTATGGTCCTGAGTGTAGACCTCAGCTGGATCTCTTATGGTCCTGAGTGTAGACCTCAGCTGGATCTCTTATGGTCCTGAGTGTAGACCTTAGCTGGATCTCTTATGGTCCTGAGTTTATACCTTAGCTGGATCTCTTATGGTCCTGAGTTTATACCTCAGCTGGATCTCTGATGGTCCTGAGTTTATACCTCAGCTGGATCTCTTATGGTCCTGAGTTTATACCTTAGCTGGATCTCTTATGGTCCTGAGTTTAGACCTTAGCTGGATCTCTTATGGTCCTGAGTTTATACCTTAGCTGGATCTCTTATGGTCCTGAGTTTATACCTCAGCTGGATCTCTTATGGTCCTGAGTTTATACCTCAGCTGGATCTCTTATGGTCCTGAGTTTAGACCTTAGCTGGATCTCTTATGGTCCTGAGTTTATACCTTAGCTGGATCTCTTATGGTCCTGAGTTTATACCTCAGCTGGATCTCTTATGGTCCTGAGTTTATACCTCAGCTGGATCTCTTATGGTCCTGAGTTTATACCTTAGCTGGATCTCTGATGGTCCTGAGTTTATACCTCAGCTGGATCTCTGATGGTCCTGAGTTTATACCTCAGCTGGATCTCTTATGGTCCTGAGTGTAGACCTCAGCTGGATCTCTTATGGTCCTGAGTTTATACCTCAGCTGGATCTCTTATGGTCCTGAGTTTATACCTCAGCTGGATCTCTGATGGTCCTGAGTTTATACCTTAGCTGGATCTCTGATGGTCCTGAGTTTATACCTCAGCTGGATCTCTGATGGTCCTGAGTTTATACCTCAGCTGGATCTCTTATGGTCCTGAGTGTAGACCTCAGCTGGATCTCTGATGGTCCTGAGTTTATACCTCAGCTGGATCTCTGATGGTCCTGAGTTTATACCTCAGCTGGATCTCTTATGGTCCTGAGTTTATACCTCAGCTGGATCTCTGATGGTCCTGAGTTTATACCTTAGCTGGATCTCTTATGGTCCTGAGTGTAGACCTTAGCTGGATCTCTTATGGTCCTGAGTGTAGACCTCAGCTGGATCTCTTATGGTCCTGAGTTTATACCTCAGCTGGATCTCTGATGGTCCTGAGTTTATACCTTAGCTGGATCTCTTATGGTCCTGAGTGTAGACCTTAGCTGGATCTCTTATGGTCCTGAGTGTAGACCTCAGCTGGATCTCTTATGGTCCTGAGTTTATACCTCAGCTGGATCTCTGATGGTCCTGAGTTTATACCTTAGCTGGATCTCTTATGGTCCTGAGTTTATACCTCAGCTGGATCTCTGATGGTCCTGAGTTTATACCTCAGCTGGATCTCTGATGGTCCTGAGTTTATACCTTAGCTGGATCTCTTATGGTCCTGAGTTTATACCTCAGCTGGATCTCTTATGGTCCTGAGTTTATACCTCAGCTGGATCTCTTATGGTCCTGAGTTGAAATGCTTTTGACTAGTGATTGCCTTGAAGTAAATCTTTAAACTGCAAGCTGGTTTTGATTTTATAGTTTGATAAGTGAGATCAACTAATGAGTAAATGTTAAAACATATTATTTTAAAGTAGATGTTTTTGCTATTATGCGTTTTTGTTTTTTGTGCGTTCATTATTGTTTATTGTGCTTTTGACAAAAGATGATCAAACATTGATGAGAGATTATTTTTTATTGTGGTTGTCTGTATCAATCATTGTGTTTGAATGTTTCAGTCTTATTCTACTTTGTGATGTCATTGATGTACGGTGAGACCACACTCACATCTGAAGACGCCTATTGATTTAAGTATTGACCAAATGATTATTAGACTAATGTTTTCAGGTTATCAAAGATGATACAAAGAGAGGGCTGTTAGAGAATAATTCTTCCTTACTCCGAAGATATTTAACTTTAGTGTGTGTTGACATTTACGATGAGCCCTGCTCCTTATCTTCCCTAAGGAATGTGATAATGCAGTCTGTTAGAAAAAAGATCACTCGACACCAGGTTGAGAATCAATGATCAGGTAACTCATTTATTCTTGCAAGAAGGAGCAGAGTTCAATCACATACAAAGGATATGGGTTAACTCACACACATGAGGT
>JAPTMU010000024.1:4119468-4137905 GCA_028583405.1 Pogonophryne albipinna | reverse complement strand
ACTACAGGAACTACAGGACTACAGGAACTACAGGAACTACAGGACTACAGGAACTAAAGGACTACAGAAACTACAGGAACTAAAGGACTACAGAAACTACTGGAACTACAGGAACTACAGGACTACAGAAACTAAAGGACTACAGGAACTAAAGGACTACAGAAACTACTGGAACTACAGGAACTACAGAAACTAAAGGACTACAGGAACTAAAGGACTACAGAAACTACTGGAACTACAGGAACTACAGGACTACAGAAACTACAGGAACTAAAGGACTACAGAAACTACAGGAACTAAAGGACTACAGAAACTACAGGACTACAGAAACTACATGAACTACAGGAACTACAGGACTACAGAAACTACAGGACTACAGGGACTACAGGGACTACAGGACTACAGAAACTACATGACTCCATAAACTACAGGACTACAGGACTACAGAAACTACAGGAACTACATGAACTACAGGAACTACATGACTACAGGACTACAGGAACGACAGGACTACAGAAACTACAGTAACTACAGGAACTACAGTAACTACAGGAACTACAGGAATACAGAAACTACAGGACTACAGAAACTACAGTAACTACAGGATTAGAGAACTACAGGAACTACAGGACTAGGAACTACAGGACTACAGGAACTACAGGACTACAGTAACTACAGGAACTATAGGAACTACAGGGCTACAGGAACTACAGGACTACAGAAACTACAGTAACTACAGGAACTACAGGACTAGAGAACTACAGGAACTACAGGACTAGGAACTACAGGACTACAGGAACTACAGGAACTACAGTAACTACAGGAACTATAGGAACTACAGGACTACAGGAACTACAGGACTACAGAAACTACAGAAACTACAGTAACTACAGGACTACAGGAACTACAGGACTAGGAACTACAGGACTACAGGAACTACAGGACTAACACCCACAGGATCTGAACTGAGTCCGTGAGATGCTGCTGGGTCTCTGGAGACCTGGAGGTCTGACAGCAGGGACCAGACTGAGATGAGCTCATACCTTTCTTAGACCTGAATCAACTAAGCTCGAAAACAGGATAAACAAAATGTCATGTAGAATAAAGACCTGTAGTCTATGAGGACAAACACAAGTCAACAAAGAGATGTGTTTATAAGGCAGCAGTTCCTGTGAACCAACCAGAGTAACTTCAGCTAATGTTCAGAAACACTTTAGTGCTTTAGTCGGTGGGCTAAATCTCCCACATCATTTTTATTATTAGATGTTTAAAAGGAGTCTTGTAAAACTCCAGCCGTGCAGCCTGGAGGAAAGTGCTGATCTCTGAGCTGGAAGGAATTTAACAAACATTTCCCTGGGGGGAGAAAACTGAGAGAAACCTCAGAGAAAACTGAGAGAAACCTCAGAGAAACCTCAGAGAAACCTCAGAGAAACCTGAGAGAAACCTGAGAGAAACCTGAGAGAAACCTCAGAGAAACCTCAGAGAAACCTCAGAGAAACCTGAGAGAAACCTGAGAGAAACCTGAGAGAAACCTCAGAGAAACCTCAGAGAAACCTCAGAGAAACCTGAGAGAAACCTCAGAGAAACCTCAGAGAAACCTGAGAGAAACCTGAGAGAAACCTCAGAGAAACCTCAGAGAAACCTGAGAGAAACCTGAGAGAAACCTCAGAGAAACCTGAGAGAAACCTGAGAGAAACCTCAGAGAAACCTCAGAGAAACCTCAGAGAAACCTGAGAGAAACCTCAGAGAAACCTGAGAGAAACCTGAGAGAAACCTGAGAGAAACCTCAGAGAAACCTCAGAGAAACCTGAGAGAAACCTCAGAGAAACCTCAGAGAAACCTCAGAGAAACCTGAGAGAAACCTCAGAGAAACCTGAGAGAAACCTGAGAGAAACCTGAGAGAAACCTCAGAGAAACCTGAGAGAAACCTCAGAGAAACCTCAGAGAAACCTGAGAGAAACCTCAGAGAAACCTCAGAGAAACCTCAGAGAAAACTCAGAGAAAACTGAGAGAAACCTCAGAAAAAACCTCAGAGAAAACTAAGAGAAACCTGAGAGAAACCTCAGAGAAACCTCAGAGAAACCTCAGAGAAAACTGAGAGAAACCTCAGAGAAACCTCAGAGAAACCTGAGAGAAACCTGAGAGAAACCTCAGAGACACCTGAGAGAAACCTCAGAGAAAACTGAGAGAAACCTGAGAGAAACCTCAGAGACACCTGAGAGAAACCTCAGAGAAAACTGAGAGAAACCTCAGAGAAACCTGAGAGAAACCTGAGAGAAACCTGAGAGAAAACTGAGAGAAACCTCAGAGAAACCTGAGAGAAACCTGAGAGAAACCTGAGAGAAACCTCAGAGAAACCTGAGAGAAACCTCAGAGAAACCTGAGAGAAATCTCAGAGAAACCTGAGAGAAACCTCAGAGAAACCTCAGAGAAAACTGAGAGAAACCTGAGAGAAACATGAGAGAAACCTGAGAGAAACCTCAGAGAAACCTCAGAGAAACCTGAGAGAAACCTGAGAGAAACCTCAGAGAAACCTGAGAGAAACCTCAGAGAAACCTGAGAGAAACCTGAGAGAAACCTGAGAGAAACCTGAGAGAAACCTCAGAGAAACCTCAGAGAAACCTGAGAGAAACCTGAGAGAAACCTCAGAGAAACCTCAGAGAAACCTGAGAGAAACCTGAGAGAAACCTGAGAGAAAACTGAGAGAAACCTCAGAGAAACCTGAGAGAAACCTGAGAGAAACCTGAGAGAAAACTGAGAGAAACCTGAGAGAAACCTGAGAGAAACCTGAGAGAAAACTGAGAGAAACCTCAGAGAAACCTCAGAGAAACCTCAGAGAAACCTGAGAGAAACCTCAGAGAAACCTGAGAGAAAACTGAGAGAAACCTCAGAGAAACCTCAGAGAAACCTCAGAGAAACCTGAGAGAAACCTGAGAGAAACCTGAGAGAAAACTGAGAGAAACCTCAGAGAAACCTGAGAGAAACCTGAGAGAAACCTCAGAGAAACCTGAGAGAAACCTCAGAGAAACCTGAGAGAAACCTGAGAGAAACCTGAGAGAAACCTCAGAGAAACCTGAGAGAAACCTGAGAGAAACCTGAGAGAAAACTGAGAGAAACCTCAGAGAAACCTCAGAGAAACCTCAGAGAAACCTGAGAGAAACCTGAGAGAAACCTGAGAGAAAACTGAGAGAAACCTCAGAGAAACCTGAGAGAAACCTCAGAGAAACCTGAGAGAAACCTGAGAGAAACCTGAGAGAAACCTCAGAGAAACCTGAGAGAAACCTGAGAGAAACCTGAGAGAAAACTGAGAGAAACCTCAGAGAAACCTGAGAGAAACCTGAGAGAAACCTCAGAGAAACCTGAGAGAAACCTGAGAGAAACCTGAGAGAAACCTCAGAGAAACCTGAGAGAAACCTCAGAGAAACCTGAGAGAAACCTGAGAGAAACCTCAGAGAAACCTGAGAGAAACCTCAGAGAAACCTGAGAGAAACCTGAGAGAAACCTCAGAGAAACCTGAGAGAAACCTCAGAGAAACCTCAGAGAAAACTCAGAGAAAACTGAGAGAAACCTGAGAGAAACCTCAGAGAAACCTCAGAGAAAACTGAGAGAAACCTGAGAGAAACCTCAGAGAAACCTCAGAGAAACCTGAGAGAAACCTCAGAGAAACCTGAGAGAAACCTGAGAGAAACCTGAGAGAAACCTGAGAGAAACCTCAGAGAAACCTCAGAGAAACCTGAGAGAAACCTCAGAGAAACCTGAGAGAAACCTGAGAGAAACCTGAGAGAAACCTCAGAGAAACCTCAGAGAAACCTGAGAGAAACCTCAGAAAAAATCTCAGAGAAAACTGAGAGAAACCTGAGAGAAACCTCAGAGACACCTCAGAGAAACCTCAGAGAAACCTGAGAGAAACCTCAGAGAAACCTGAGAGAAACCTCAGAGAAACCTGAGAGAAACCTGAGAGAAACCTGAGAGAAACCTCAGAGAAACCTGAGAGAAACCTCAGAGAAACCTGAGAGAAACCTCAGAGAAACCTGAGAGAAACCTCAGAAAAAACCTCAGAGAAAACTGAGAGAAACCTGAGAGAAACCTGAGAGAAACCTCAGAGACACCTCAGAGAAACCTCAGAGAAACCTGAGAGAAACCTGAGAGAAACCTGAGAGAAACCTGAGAGAAACCTCAGAGAAACCTGAGAGAAACCTGAGAGAAACCTCAGAGACACCTGAGAGAAACCTGAGTGCAGTCTGATCCTGCAGGAGACCAGGGAACGGCTCTAAAGAAAGACCTCGTCCGCTTCAGGGACTTTCCCCCGTCCAGACTCTGTTTCAGTCTCTATTTCAGTCTCTGTTCCAGTCTCTGTTCCAGACTCTGTTCCAGACTCTATTTCAGTCTCTGTTCCAGTCTCTGTTCCAGACTCTGTTTCAGTCTCTGTTCCAGACTCTGTTCCAGACTCTATTTCAGTCTCTGTTCCAGTCTCTGTTCCAGACTCTGTTCCAGACTCTGTTTCAGTCTCTGTTCCAGTCTCTGTTCCAGACTCTGTTCCAGTCTCTGTTTCAGTCTCTGTTCCAGTCTCTGTTCCAGACTCTGTTTCAGTCTCTGTTTCAGTCTCTGTTTCAGTCTCTGTTCCAGTTTCTGTTCCAGTCTCTGTTCCAGTCTCTGTTTCAGTCTCTGATTCAGTCTCTGTTCCAGTCTCTGTTTCAGTCTCTGATTCAGTCTCTGTTCCAGTCTCTGATTCAGTCTCTGTTCCAGTCTCTGTTCCAGTCTCTATTTCAGTCTCTGTTCCAGTCTCTGTTCCAGACTCTGTTCCAGACTCTATTTCAGTCTCTGTTCCAGTCTCTGTTCCAGACTCTGTTCCAGACTCTGTTTCAGTCTCTGTTCCAGTCTCTGTTCCAGACTCTGTTCCAGTCTCTGTTTCAGTCTCTGTTCCAGTCTCTGTTCCAGACTCTGTTTCAGTCTCTGTTTCAGTCTCTGTTTCAGTCTCTGTTCCAGTTTCTGTTCCAGTCTCTGTTCCAGTCTCTGTTTCAGTCTCTGATTCAGTCTCTGTTCCAGTCTCTGTTTCAGTCTCTGTTTCAGTCTCTGATTCAGTCTCTGTTCCAGTCTCTGATTCAGTCTCTGTTCCAGTCTCTGTTCTAGTCTCTGTTTCAGTCTCTGTTCCAGTCTCTGTTCCAGTCTCTGTTCCAGTCTCTGTTTCAGTCTCTGATTCAGTCTCTGTTCCAGTCTCTGTTTCAGTCTCTGATTCAGTCTCTGTTCCAGTCTCTGATTCAGTCTCTGTTCCAGTCTCTGTTCCAGTCTCTGTTTCAGTCTCTGTTCCAGTCTCTGTTCCAGTCTCTGTTTCAGTCTCCGTTCCAGTCTCTGTTCCAGTCTCTGATTCAGTCTCTGTTCCAGTCTCTGTTCCAGTCTCTGTTTCAGTCTCTGTTCCAGTCTCTGTTCCAGTCTCTGTTCCAGTCTCTGTTTCAGTCTCTGATTCAGTCTCTGTTCCAGTCTCTGTTCCAGTCTCTGATTCAGTCTCTGTTCCAGTCTCTGTTCCAGTCTCTGTTTCAGTCTCTGTTCCAGTCTCTGTTTCAGTCTCTGATTCAGTCTCTGTTCCAGTCTCTGTTCCAGTCTCTGTTTCAGTCTCTGTTTCAGTCTCCGTTCCAGTCTCTGTTCCAGTCTCTGTTTCAGTCTCTGTTTCAGTCTCTGATTCAGTCTCCGTTCCAGTCTCTGTTCCAGTCTCTGTTTCAGTCTCTGTTCCAGTCTCTGTTTCAGTCTCTGATTCAGTCTCTGTTCCAGTCTCTGTTCCAGTCTCTGTTTCAGTCTCTGTTTCAGTCTCCGTTCCAGTCTCTGTTCCAGTCTCTGTTTCAGTCTCTGTTTCAGTCTCTGTTTCAGTCTCTGATTCAGTCTCTGTTCCAGTCTCTGTTTCAGTCTCTGATCCAGTCTCTGTTCCAGTCAGACTGCTGAAGAACCCAGCAGCCCACACAGTTCCCATAAAGAATCATCATGAAGTTATTCCAGTAATGTCTCCAGGGTCTGTTGTGAAAAGGAAACTCTTCTTCAAACCTCTGAAGCGTGTGAACCCTGACAGATTGGACTGGTGTCCTCAGGGTGGAGTTTGGTATGAAAACAGACGCTTTGTGAAGCCCTGTCGGCACGTTACACACCTGATTTAAGGGTTAGGGTTATTCAGATCCTGGTTCCTGTGTTCAGGCTTTGAATACCAGAGAGGATCCCTGCTTTCTACATTTATACCAGAGTAAGGGAGGAGGGTCCCGTCTGGTTCTGGTCATTCAGGTTTATTAAAGCCTCACATTCCTGCTGCTCTGTCAGAGAGGAAACCAGCAGAGAGTGAGCGCTGCCAGGACAAACCATCACAGAGACCAATAAAGAGACTGGCTCTGTCCCAAATATGACTCCTTGTTCTGGTTCCAGTCCGCCTCCCAGTGTTGGGTTGGGACAATAAAGCTAAAGAGCACTAAAACATAAGGTACGTGGAGTTATTGACCTCCAACGATTACAATATCAAACCATTATCGTGCGGACGGGGAACAACAACACATGTAGCATTCGTTCCACGGTGTGTCTGCAGCACAAGGAGAACTCCATCCGTTTTATTGTCAGAGTTTATAGATTTGTTATCTTCACAGCCTACTGTATATTTTCTACTTTGTAATGCTGCTTTAATTCTATTTGAGATGTTTAATTTCTAGTATTATTTATTTCTACTCTTTAATTTCTACTTATGTGCAATGCCTTGCCTTGTCTTGTTGTTTTTTAAGCTGCTGCAACGCAAACATTTCCCAATTTGGGATCAATAAATGTCCTCTTGTCCTCTTCGCTCTGATCATCCCATGGAGAGCAAACAGTGCATTTAATGAGTTCAAGTTACCAAGTGAACACCAGATGATTTAGCTTTCTGATTGTGACGGACGGTAGAGTTCAACCTATTCTTTACTGTAAAGAAACAGAGGGGGGTCTCTTCAGTGTGAGATCATGGATCAGATGTCAGGGACTCAGAGAGGAAGACTGTCTTTACCTCTGTCCTCAGGGTGGGACACACCTCTTCCTGCCATCATTAAATATGATCATAAACAGGCTGTGTGTGTGGAGGTCAGGAACAATACACCGTCTGTATAAAGGGAATAACAGCTGTAATAAAAACCAGGAGGAGTTACCTGGAAACCAGATTACTGTTATTCATTAAGACAACATTTAGTTTCTCATGAAGCTCAGCACACCCTGAGACCGTCAGACTGAAACTCTTTAAAGTTTCATTATCCATTAACCTGCAGATCATTCTCTAGATGACTGGTTTGGTTTCCGTCCCAGTTATAGATAAGAGACTATCTTATGCAACTCAGTCCCTCTTTAACAAATGACTCACTCTCATTTACAAGAACTCACTGTCATGGATCGATTCATTATTGCTTCTCAATGTGAAACATGAACCCATATGCATTTAGCAGAGCACACAGCTTTGGGTTTATGTTGGTTAATGTTCACTT
Source organism: Pogonophryne albipinna (assembly GCA_028583405.1). Taxonomy (NCBI): domain Eukaryota; kingdom Metazoa; phylum Chordata; class Actinopteri; order Perciformes; family Artedidraconidae; genus Pogonophryne; species Pogonophryne albipinna. The sequence continues at coordinate 4,130,430 of JAPTMU010000024.1, read as the reverse complement.
TATGTCTAATTCAGGTCATCTGAAGAGAGACAGAGTCAGAGAGACAGAGTCAGAGAGACAGAGTCAGAGAGTCAGATTCAGAGAGACAGAGTCAGAGAGACAGAGTCAGAGAGTCAGAGTCAGATTCAGAGAGACAGAGTCAGAGAGACAGAGTCAGAGAGTCAGAGTCAGAGAGACAGAGTCAGAGAGTCAGATTCAGAGAGACAGAGTCAGAGAGACAGAGTCAGAGTCAGAGAGACAGAGTCAGAGAGACAGATTCAGAGAGACAGATTCAGAGAGACAGAGTCAGAGAGACAGAGACAGACAGACAGAGAGAGAGAGAGAGAGAGAGAGAGAGAGAGAGAGAGAGAGAGAGAGAGAGAGAGAGGACAGAGAGGACTGACTCATATCCTGGGAGAAAAACAAACACAGTTCAAATACCACAATGATGCATAGTTCATTAAAATATGATCAAATTATAGAAGCCAAGATATTTGTTTAAGGTGTGTGCAAATATGAGCCAGCATGCTTCAGTTCACTGATCCACAGCGGCCATGAAGCTACAGATACACACTGCTAACTGTAGCTGCTGGTAGTTATAGCTCAGTGAGCTGTTAGCTCAGTTAGCTGATAGTTATAGCTCAGTCAGCTGTTAGCTCAGTTAGCTGGTAGTTATAGCTCAGTTAGCTGATAGTTATAGCTCAGTGAGCTGTTAGCTCAGTTAGCTGATAGTTATAGCTCAGTGAGCTGTTAGCTCAGTTAGCTGGTAGTTATAGCTCAGTTACCTGTTAGCTCAGTTAGCTGATAGTTATAGCTCAGTGAGCTGTTAGCTCAGTTAGCTGATAGTTATAGCTCAGTGAGCTGTTAGCTCAGTTAGCTGGTAGTTATAGCTCAGTTACCTGTTAGCTCAGTTAGCTGATAGTTATAGCTCAATTAGCTGTAGCTCAGTTAGCTGATAGTTATAGCTCAGTGAGCTGTAGCTCAGTTAGCTGATAGTTATAGCTCAGTTAGCTGATAGTTATAGCTCAGTGAGCTGTAGCTCAGTTAGCTGATAGTTATAGCTCAGTTACCTGTTAGCTCAGTTAGCTGATAGTTATAGCTCAGTGAGCTGTAGCTCAGTTAGCTGTAGCTCAGTTAGCTGATAGTTATAGCTCAGTTAGCTCAGTTAGCTGATAGTTATCGTTCAGTGAGCTGTAGCTCAGTTAGCTGATAGTTATAGCTCAGTTAGCTGTTAGCTCAGTTAGCTGATAGTTATAGCTCAATTAGCTGTAGCTCAGTTAGCTGATAGTTATAGCTCAGTTAGCTGATAGTTATAGCTCAGTTAGCTGTAGCTCAGTTAGCTGATAGTTATAGCTCAGTTAGCTGTTAGCTCAGTTAGCTGATAGTTATAGCTCAGTGAGCTGTAGCTCAGTTAGCTGATAGTTATAGCTCAGTTAGCTGTTAGCTCAATTAGCTGATAGTTATAGCTCAGTGAGCTGTAGCTCAGTTAGCTGATAGTTATAGCTCAGTTAGCTGTTAGCTCAGTTAGCTGATAGTTATAGCTCAGTGAGCTGTTAGCTCAGTTAGCTGGTAGTTATAGCTCAGTTACCTGTTAGCTCAGTTAGCTGATAGTTATAGCTCAGTGAGCTGTTAGCTCAGTTAGCTGATAGTTATAGCTCAGTGAGCTGTTAGCTCAGTTAGCTGGTAGTTATAGCTCAGTTACCTGTTAGCTCAGTTAGCTGATAGTTATAGCTCAATTAGCTGTAGCTCAGTTAGCTGATAGTTATAGCTCAGTGAGCTGTAGCTCAGTTAGCTGATAGTTATAGCTCAGTTAGCTGATAGTTATAGCTCAGTGAGCTGTAGCTCAGTTAGCTGATAGTTATAGCTCAGTTACCTGTTAGCTCAGTTAGCTGATAGTTATAGCTCAGTGAGCTGTAGCTCAGTTAGCTGTAGCTCAGTTAGCTGATAGTTATAGCTCAGTTAGCTCAGTTAGCTGATAGTTATCGTTCAGTGAGCTGTAGCTCAGTTAGCTGATAGTTATAGCTCAGTTAGCTGTTAGCTCAGTTAGCTGATAGTTATAGCTCAATTAGCTGTAGCTCAGTTAGCTGATAGTTATAGCTCAGTTAGCTGATAGTTATAGCTCAGTTAGCTGTAGCTCAGTTAGCTGATAGTTATAGCTCAGTTAGCTGTTAGCTCAGTTAGCTGATAGTTATAGCTCAGTGAGCTGTAGCTCAGTTAGCTGATAGTTATAGCTCAGTTAGCTGTTAGCTCAATTAGCTGATAGTTATAGCTCAGTGAGCTGTAGCTCAGTTAGCTGATAGTTATAGCTCAGTTAGCTGTTAGCTCAGTTAGCTGATAGTTATCGTTCAGTGAGCTGTAGCTCAGTTAGCTGATAGTTATAGCTCAGTTAGCTGTTAGCTCAGTTAGCTGATAGTTATAGCTCAGTTAGCTGTTAGCTCAGTTAGCTGATAGTTATAGCTCAGTTAGCTGTTAGCTCAGTTAGCTGATATTTATAGCTCAGTTTGCTGTTAGCTCAGTTAGCTGATAGTTATAGCTCAGTTAGCTGTTAGCTCAGTTAGCTGTTAGCTCAGTTTGAGCTGTACCCCAGTGAGCTGATAGTTATAGCTCAGTTAGCTGTTAACTTAGTTAGCTGATAGTTATAGCTCAGTTAGCTGATAGTTATAGCTCAGTTAGCTGTAGCTCAGTTAGCTGATAGTTATAGCTCAGTGAGCTGTTAGCTCAGTTAGCTGAGTTATAGCTCAGTTAGCTGTAGCTCAGTTAGCTGATAGTTATAGCTCAGTTAGCTGTTAGCTCAATTAGCTGATAGTTATAGCTCAGTTAGCTGATAGTTATAGCTCAGTGAGCTGTTAGCTCAGTGAGCTGATAGTTATAGCTCAGTGAGCTGTAGCTCAGTTAGCTGATAGTTATAGCTCAGTGAGCTGTTAGCTCAGTTAGCTGATAGTTATAGCTCAGTTAGCTGTTAGCTCAGTGAGCTGATAGTTATAGCTCAGTTAGCTGTTAACTTAGTTAGCTGATAGTTATAGCTCAGTGAGCTGTTAGCTCAGTTAGCTGATAGTTATAGCTCAGTTAGCCGTACCTCTGTTAGCTGTTAGCTCAGTGAGCCGTACCTCTTTTAGCTGATAGCTGTTAGCTCATTGAGCTGTTAGCTCAGTGAGCTGTACCCCTGTTAGCTGTTAGCTCAGTGAGCTGTACCCCTGTTAGCTGTTAGCTCAGTGAGCTGTACCCCTGTTAGCTGTTAGCTCAGTGAGCTGTACCCCTGTTAGCTGTTAGCTCAGTGAGCTGTACCCCTGTTAGCTGTTAGCTCAGTGAGCTGTACCCCTGTTAGCTGTTAGCTCAGTGAGCTGTACCCCTGTGGGCTCAGCATTCCTGTGTGATCCAGTCTAAACACCTGCAGACCTCAACATGCTTCCTGTTAAACTCAGGTCACATTTCCCAAACACCCCCATTCCTCCGCCTGTCTTCAGGCCAGAGGAGGGTCTCTGAAACATATATCTTCTCACTGGCAGAAGATGAAAGGAGGATTTATTATGGGGTTGTTTTAACTCTCTGATGCTTCATCTCTCCCACGTACTTATCTCTCTCCCCTGATAACAGGCTCTCTGCACTCAGAGTTCATCTGTCTGAAGTCTTCCTGCAGAGATGCTGAGTGTGTCTTAGTATTTCTGCAAAGAGTCTCGAGGGAGGGGGTCCTCTCAGGGGGCCTGATGGGGGGGGGGGTCCTCTCAGGTGGCCTGATGTTTCTGTATGCAGGCGGGCCAAACAAAGAACTTTATAAACGCTCTCCAGCTGCTGTCAGTGTTTCAGCAGAGAGCTGCAGACTGCATGCTACACTAACTCAGTCTAACTTTACTGCTGTATGTATTTAATCTCCTGCAGAGAATCAGCTTCAGTGTTTCAGACAGAATCAGCTTCAGTGTTTCAGACAGAAGCAGCTTCAGTGTTTCAGACAGAAGCAGCTTCAGTGTTTCAGACAGAATCAGCTTCAGTGTTTCAGACAGAATCAGCTTCAGTGTTTCAGACAGAAGCAGCTTCAGTGTTTCAGACAGTGTTTCAGACAGAATCAGCTTCAGTGTTTCAGACAGAAGCAGCTTCAGTGTTTCAGACAGAATCAGCTTCAGTGTTTCAGACAGAAGCAGCTTCAGTGTTTCAGACAGAAGCAGCTTCAGTGTTTCAGACAGAAGCAGCTTCAGTGTTTCAGACAGAATCAGCTTCAGTGTTTCAGACAGAAGCAGCTTCAGTGTTTCAGACAGAAGCAGCTTCAGTGTTTCAGACAGAAGCAGCTTCAGTGTTTCAGACAGAAGCAGCTTCAGTGTTTCAGACAGAAGCAGCTTCAGTGTTTCAGACAGAATCAGCTTCAGTGTTTCAGACAGAAGCAGCTTCAGTGTTTCAGACAGAATCAGCTTCAGTGTTTCAGACAGAAGCAGCTTCAGTGTTTCAGACAGAAGCTCAGCAGCTGTGAGGAGAATATTCCTCCAGAGAGACGAGGTCCCTGAGACCTGAAGGTACACACAGGACTCCGTGAAACTGAAGAACACTGAAGCTGCAGACTAGCTGCTGAAGTGAAATAAACGTCTCTGAGACACTTTGCAGACAAACTGCTACGAGGAGTCGACTGATGGAAAGTCACTCTACTGTCACTATTTCTTTTTAAGACATTACCTGTTAGAGTATGTCGAGATGTCTTTAACTTAAACTCATCATCTGGACTCTGAGGCACTGAGACGCACATTATCATTTATTTTATAAGATTAGACTTTATTGATCCCAAATTGTGAAATGTGTGCGTTGCAGCAGAATGAAACAAGGCATTGAACATAAGTAGAAATGAAAGAATAGAAATAAACAATACTAACATTTAAAAATGTCAAAATAGAATTAAAGCAGCATTAACAAGTAGACAATATTCAGTAGACCCTGAAGATAAACAATTGAATTGTGACTTTTTCTAAGAACAAAAACAGAAATGATTCCTAGAGTTATAAAATAAGATGGTCCTTATTCAAAGCTAAAGACTGGTGGATAGATCTGGCAGCTCATTGGAGGATAAACTGATCTGTGCGGACCCCCCCTCCCCAAACTCTCTCTAACAGGGGTCTCAGGTCTCCCCCCTCCCCAAACTCTCTCTAACGGGGGTCTGAGGTCTCCCCCGCTCCCCAAACTCTCTCTAACGGGGGTCTCAGGTCTCCCCCCCTCCCCAAACTCTCTCTAACGGGGGTCTGAGGTCTCCCCCCCTCCCCAAACTCTCTCTAACGGGGGTCTCAGGTCTCCCCCCCTCCCCAAACTCTCTCTAACTGGGGTCTGAGGTCTCCCCCCCTCCCCCAAACTCTCTCCAACGGGGGTCTCAGGTCTCCCCCCTCCCCAAACTCTCTCTAACGGGGGTCTCAGGTCTCCCCCTCCCCAAACTCTCTCTAACGGGGGTCTCAGGTCTCCCCCCCTCCCCCAAACTCTCTCCAACGGGGGTCTCAGGTCTCCCCCCCTCCCCCAAACACTCTCTAACGGGGGTCTCAGGTCTCCCCTCCCCCTTTGTGTTTTAAGGGGGGGGGGCAGCAGGCTGTAAGGTCAGGGGGTAAATGACTCTTGCCCCCCCCCCCCACACACACACAACTCAATAAAGAGGGATGACTGCCGGGGAGTGATTTTAATAAGTGTGTGAGAGAGAGATAAATACACACCTCGGGGCGATCAGATATCTTATCAGTGCCTGCAGGAGAAACAACACACACACACACACACACACACTCACTGATCCTCTCTGCAGGAACACACACACTGCTTCACACACATTCCTCAAGTCTTTACACCTGAAAACACAAACACAGCACCAGCAGAGGGATTTACTCCAGGTGTGTTATCTGTGTGTGTGTGTGTGTGTGTGTGTGTGTGTGTGTGTGTGTGTGTGTGTGTGTCAGAAGGGGGCAGGGTCTCCCTTGTCCCTGACAGAAAAACACTTCAGTCCTGAGATGACGACAACGACGGGGGCCTTGAGTTAAACTCACAAACACATTCCTGTTCAGTGTCAGAGATAATCTGCTGACTGTGGATCAGTCCTGCAGTACAGCCCATAATACTACACTGAGATACTGCAGTACAGCCCATAATACTACACTGAGATACTGCAGTACAGCCCATAATACTACACTGAGATACTGCAGTACAGCCCATAATACTACACTGAGATACTGCAGTCACAGTGCCGCGGACTGTACTTAATGTTACTCTGATCCGGTTACTGATGTTGTGGCAGATATTTCAGTAAGCTTTCTTAACGCTAATGTTATAATAGTCAGATTGCTCTGAAGATGGAGGTGATATTCTATTCATGTTCACGTTCACACAGTCGGTGATTGTTGCCGGCCGTCTTTCCTGCAACGGCAGCTTTTCTGTATTTCCTTTCTCCTGTAATATGACTTGATCGCTTTAAACTCCGCACACTGAGCTCTGATTGGTCAGCAGGCGGTGCTTTCACTGAGTTGAGCTCTTAGCCTGCAACCTAACCTGCTCCGGACCAGGTTAGCTGCTCAGCATCAGTTACCATAGAGATCTAGCCGCTAAGAAGAGAACCAGCTTCGTAGGACCGGAAACCCAGAGTTACCCTGAAGTTAGCCACTAAGAGAACATCCTGCTTCGTAGTACAGGCCTCTGGTGTGTGTGTGTGTGTGTGTGTGTGTGTGTGTGTGTGTGTGTGTGTGTGTGTGTGTGTGTGTGTGTGTGTGTGGCCTAACATTACTATACTTGTGGGGACCTAAATCTGTTTACACAGTCACGTGTGGGGACTCGCCTCCCTTATGGGGACAAATTGGAGGTCCCCATAAGGGGAATCATTAATTTTAGGGTGAAGACTTGGTTAGGGTTAGGATTAGGGTTAGGGTTAGGGTTAGGGTTAAGGGTTAGGGTTAAGGGTAAGGGTTAGGGTTAGGCATGTGCTGGTTATGGTTAAGGGTTAGGTTAAGTCTCCAGGAAATGCATGTAAGTCAATGTAATGTCCCCTGAAGTGATGTTTACATGTTATGTGTGTGTGTGATCTCTCAGGTGTGTGTGATCTCTCAGGTGTGTGTGATCTCTCAGGTGTGAAGCAGAGATGATGACATCACCTGAAACACAGACAGCATCATGTCTGTAGATCTGAAGCTGCTCTGTAATTAACTTCTGCAGCGACGACAGGTTGTCTGAAGATACACTCTGATAATGAGAGGGAGAGAGAGGGTGTGTGTGTGTGTGTGTTTCCACCCTGCATCACAGGACTCTAACATGCAGAGTATTGAGTGAATCGACTGCAGCCTCACTTAGTGAAGGGGGGGGGGGGGGGGGGGGTCTGTACTGGACGGTATAGATCAGAGGGTCCAATCCAATAGATGGATCATTCCAGTAAATCACTGGAATGATCCTACGCTGTCATTGGAGGCAGTCGCAATTTCTACAGGCTCGCACTACCTGTTAGCATCTGTTAGCATCTAGCTCTCCTGCTTACAAACTTTTAGCAATCCCTGCTTATACAAGTAGTAGTTTTAGTTGTCTGCGATCTGCCGAGGCCTGCTCCCACCTGTCGAGTACGGCTGTACTGAGGTGTTTTTCCTCCAGAGACGGAGCGAAGAGACGGAGCGGCTCCCCCTGTTTGCTGCATGCGATCTGCGATCTACGGAGGCCTGCTTTCCACCTGTCCTGGTTCTGCTGTTGCAGAGGCCTGCTTTCACCTGTCCTGGTTCTGCTGTCGCAGAGGCCTGCTTTCACCTGTCCTGGTTCTGCTGTCGCAGAGGCCTGCTTTCACCTGTCCTGGTTCTGCTGTTGCAGAGGCCTGCTTTCCACCTGTCCTGGTTCTGCTGTTGCAGAGGCCTGCTTTCCACCTGTCCTGGTTCTGCTGTTGCAGAGGCCTGCTTTCCACCTGTCCTGGTTCTGCTGTTGCAGAGGCCTGCTTTCCACCTGTCCTGGTTCTGCTGTTGCAGAGGCCTGCTTTCCACCTGTCCTGGTTCTGCTGTTGCAGAGGCCTGCTTTCCACCTGTCCTGGTTCTGCTGTTGCAGAGGCCTGCTTTCACCTGTCCTGGTTCTGCTGTTGCAGAGGCCTGCTTTCCACCTGTCCTGGTTCTGCTGTTGCAGAGGCCTGCTTTCCACCTGTCCTGGTTCTGCTGTTGCAGAGGCCTGCTTTCCACCTGTCCTGGTTCTGCTGTTGCAGAGGCCTGCTTTCCACCTGTCCTGGTTCTGCTGTTGCAGAGGCCTGCTTTCCACCTGTCCTGGTTCTGCTGTTGCAGAGGCCTGCTTTCACCTGTCCTGGTTCTGCTGTCGCAGAGGCCTGCTTTCCACCTGTCCTGGTTCTGCTGTTGCAGAGGCCTGCTTTCACCTGTCCTGGTTCTGCTGTTGCAGAGGCCTGCTTTCCACCTGTCCTGGTTCTGCTGTTGCAGAGGCCTGCTTTCACCTGTCCTGGTTCTGCTGTTGCAGAGGCCTGCTTTCCACCTGTCCTGGTTCTGCTGTTGCAGAGGCCTGCTTTCACCTGTCCTGGTTCTGCTGTTGCAGAGGCCTGCTTTCCACCTGTCCTGGTTCTGCTGTTGCAGAGGCCTGCTTTCACCTGTCCTGGTTCTGCTGTCGCAGAGGCCTGCTTTCCACCTGTCCTGGTTCTGCTGTTGCAGAGGCCTGCTTTCCACCTGTCCTGGTTCTGCTGTTGCAGAGGCCTGCTTTCCACCTGTCCTGGTTCTGCTGTTGCAGAGGCCTGCTTTCACCTGTCCTGGTTCTGCTGTCGCAGAGGCCTGCTTTCCACCTGTCCTGGTTCTGCTGTTGCAGAGGCCTGCTTTCCACCTGTCCTGGTTCTGCTGTTGCAGAGGCCTGCTTTCACCCCGGGGATACTATGGAGGAACCGGAGCGCTTCCACGCTGCTGCTTTCGTCTGTCCTTTGCTGCTGTGCTGATTTGCTCCAGGAACATCGCGGATTCTGTGTGCTGGTCTGGGAAAATTTCCCATATCGGGATTCTGCTGTGCCTGTTAACTGTTTTGGACTATGAGAAGATCTCTAGTCATTCTGAGGAGTCTACTGGACTCAGGTCTGTTCTGCCACCCGCAGCGGGCATCCCCTGCAAAGGTTCGGATGTGTTGCTCAAACAATTACCGGTTGCCTTGTCACAGTCAATCTGCTCGACAAAATATGTTTGTCTTTTTTGTTTGCCTGCGATGATGGTTCTTCAGGACTGCTTCTTAAGCTCTAATCACACTCTCGCAGACTTTTCCGGTGATTCTAAATTAGATGACAATGTATGTGTGTCGCTTAAGAGGAAAAGATGCCTGTTTTTGTTGTTGTTATTACTGTCAGGAAATGTACAACCTAACCCTGGTCCACCCAGTAGTAGTAGTCAGATCGCTACTCCTGCTGATTTTAAAGCTAGGTCTGGGTTGGGTTTCATCCACTTGAATGTGCGCAGTCTGTTAGGTAAACTAGATTTTGTCCGTATCTGGGCTCGACTGACGCTGACGTCATTGTTTTATCAGAGACATGGCTAAATAAATCTATTTTGGCCTCTGACATTGCCTTAAATGGTTTTAATGTGTATCGTACCGACCGGCCTAATAAAGGTGGTGGCGTTGCCATTTATGTTAAGAATAAGTTCAGTGTATCCACATTAGTTTCCAAATCGATCAGTAAGCAATTTGAATTTTTAGCCTTAAATATAGAAGTAGCAAAGGGTCAACAGGTCATGGTAGTGGGCTGTTACAGACCCCCCTCAGCTGGCAAGGACTCCTTGTCTTCGCTAGCAAATCTTTTATCTCAACTAGACTACAAGGAAATAGTGCTACTTGGAGATTTTAACTGGGACTGGTTAACTGCAGTGTCAGAGGATTTTAAAAACCTTTGTATCTCTTTGAATGTTACTCAGATTGTGGACAGTCCTACTCGCCCTAACATTAAGTCCCCTAATAAATCCTCCCTAATTGATCTCATTTTAACTAATGTTCCCTATAAATACTTTCTGTGGGAGTATTTGCAAATGATCTGAGTGATCACTGTGCTGTAGCCACAATTAGGGACACTAAGGTCCAAAAGGTTAAACCTCGCATTATCATCAAGAGAGACACTAAACATTTTGTGGAGCAGGGTTTTGTTCATGATCTGTTTGGGTTTGATTGGGGAAAAATCGATCTGTGTGCTGATGTAGAAACCGCATGGTCTTATTTTTATCTTGGTTTTATGGAGATCATAGATAGACATGCACCCCTGCGTACATTTAGAGTGAAGGGACGAGACAATCCTTGGTTTCCTGCTGAACTGTCCAGTCTCCTTCATGAGAGAAACAAGGCCTGGGCAAAGGCTAGGAGATCAGGCTCAGAGGTAGAATGGCTGCGTTTTAGGCAGCTAAGGAATAGCTTCACATCGCAAATCAAAAGTGCTAAATCTAAGTATTATCTGTCAGTTTCCACAAAGAATCTGAATAATCCTGGAAAATGTTGGAAAGCCATTAAATCGATATCCACCGGTGAGATCCGTAATGAGCTACCTCCGTGCCTCACCACAGCATCTGGCTCTATATCGGACAGGGCTACTATGCTAAACTGCTTTAATGAGCATTTTGTGTCCTGTGGCTCTCTGTTTGATTCTGTCACTAACTCTGCTTCTGTGAACACTACAATCCGTGACTCTGAACAATGTGGTCTGGAAAACCCTTTTAGTTTTACCCCTTTTACTGTTGATGTTGTTCGTGAAGCTTTAACCAAGTTAGATCCTAAGAAACCGGCTGGCCCGGACAACGTAGAACCTTTCTTTTTAAAGATAGCTGCAGATGTTATTGCTCCACCTCTCACTACTCTTTTTAACCTCTCCCTCAGCACAAATGCAATTCCAAAAGTATGGAAGTCAGCGTATGTCCTGCCTTTGCTAAAAGGAGGGGAGGCCACCTTATTAAATAACTATAGGCCAATCTCTAAATTGTCAGTTCTGGCTAAGGTTCTTGAACGCCTAGTGAGTGAACAGGTAAAGGAGTTTTTATGTACAAATGACATCCTGTCTAA
>JAPTMU010000024.1:4080888-4113312 GCA_028583405.1 Pogonophryne albipinna | reverse complement strand
GATCTGTTTGGTATTTTAAAAAAACAACTATATTTATATACTTTATATATATATTTGATATATTATAATATATTAAATAATGCGTGAAGGGTCCCCTTTAAGTTGGCGTGGCGTTGAAGTCGTGCTGCTGGACTCGCTGTAGTTCCTTTATAGCATCACGTTCTGGACATTAGAGTTATGATTAGAACATTCTGTGGAGATGATCCGGCTGAACTCGACATTTATCAAACAGGTTCTTTTTCCACAGATATTACTTTTTTACAATATTCCCAAACCCTCTGGAGGAATCCCTTTCTGTGGAGCAGCTTCCTGCAGGGAGGACCCACTCACCCTCTATAGGAGCAGCAGCTTCCTGCAGGGAGGACCTACTCACCCTCTATAGGAGCAGCAGCTTCCTGCAGGGTGGACCTACTCACCCTCTATAGGAGCAGCAGCTTCCTGCAGGTGAGGACCTACTCACCCTCTATAGGAGCAGCAGCTTCCTGCAGGGGACCTACTCACCCTCTATAGGAGCAGCAGCTTCCTGCAGGGTGGACCTACTCACCCTCTATAGGAGCAGCAGCTTCCTGCAGGGAGGACCTACTCACCCTCTATAGGAGCAGCAGCTTCCTGCAGGGAGGGGACCCACTCACCCTCTATAGGAGCAGCAGCTTCCTGCAGGGTGGACCTACTCACCCTCTATAGGAGCAGCAGCTTCCTGCAGGGTGGACCCACTCACCTCTATAGGAGCAGCAGCTTCCTGCAGGGAGGACCTACTCACCCTCTATAGGAGCAGCAGCTTCCTGCAGGGTGGACCTACTCACCCTCTATAGGAGCAGCAGCTTCCTGCAGGGTGGACCTACTCACCCTCTATAGGAGCAGCAGCTTCCTGCAGGGAGGACCTACTCACCCTATATAGGAGCAGCAGCTTCCTGCAGGGAGGACCTACTCACCCTCTATAGGAGCAGCAGCTTCCTGCAGGGTGGACCACTCACCCTCTATAGGAGCAGCAGCTTCCTGCAGGGAGGACCTACTCACCCTCTATAGGAGCAGCAGCTTCCTGCAGGGAGGACCTACTCACCCTCTATAGGAGCAGCAGCTTCCTGCAGGGTGGACCCACTCACCCTCTATAGGAGCAGCAGCTTCCTGCAGGGAGGACCTACTCACCCTCTATAGGAGCAGCAGCTTCCTGCAGGGAGTGGACCACTCACCCTCTATAGGAGCAGCAGCTTCCTGCAGGGTGGACCTACTCACCCTCTATAGGAGCAGCAGCTTCCTGCAGGGTGGACCCACTCACCTCTATAGGAGCAGCAGCTTCCTGCAGGGTGGACCTACTCACCCTCTATAGGAGCAGCAGCTTCCTGCAGGGGGACCTACTCACCCTCTATAGGAGCAGCAGCTTCCTGCAGGGTGGACCTACTCACCCTCTATAGGAGCAGCAGCTTCCTGCAGGGTGGACCTACTCACCCTCTATAGGAGCAGCATTCCTGCAGGGTGGACCTACTCACCCTCTATAGGAGCAGCAGCTTCCTGCAGGGAGGACCTACTCACCCTCTATAGGAGCAGCAGCTTCCTGCAGGGTGGACCTACTCACCCTCTATAGGAGCAGCAGCTTCCTGCAGGGAGGACCTACTCACCCTCTATAGGAGCAGCAGCTTCCTGCAGGGTGGACCTACTCACCCTCTATAGGAGCAGCAGCTTCCTGCAGGGTGGACCTACTCACCCTCTATAGGAGCGCGGGTGTTCCACAGTGATGTCATTATGTTCAGGAAGTAAAGAAAGGAGGAGGTGTTTCAGGAGAGGGAAGAGCAGGGCCAGTGATTGGCTGCTGTGTGGAGTGATCTACTTCCTGTTCTGCGGATACTCTGCATGTTGTTGACATGGTGCGTGTCATGTTAACAGCCCCCCCCCCCCCTGCATGGGAAGGCCTAATTACTCTTAATTGTTCTTCTCATATGAATGTGTGTCATCTGAATAACAATCAGTGTAACTGGAGCAGTGAGGGGGGTCAGGAGGAGGAGGAGGGGGGGGGGGTCAGGAGGAGGAGGAGGGGGGGGGTCAGGAGGAGGAGGGGGGGTCAGGAGGAGGAGGAGGAGGGGTGCTCCATGCTGAACCAGTCCATCAGCACTGGTTCTTGTTCTGGTTCTGTTCTAAACCCATTTCTACAAAACAGATAAACATACATATTGTTTTCCACCTGAGAACATCCAGTCTGTGTTCCCTCTGATCAACACACACACACACACACACACACACACACACACACACACACACACACACACACACACACACACACACACACACACACACACAGTCTCACACACACACACACACACACCACACACACAGTCTCACACACACACACACACACACACACACACTCTCTCTCTCTCTCTCTCTCTCTCCTCTCTCTCTCTCTCTCACTCACTCACTCACTCACACACACACACACACACACACACACACACACACACACACACACACACACACACACTGTCTCACACACACACACACACACACACACACACACACACACACACTCTCTCTCTCTCTCTCTCTCTCTCTCTCTCTCTCTCTCTCTCACTCACTCACACACACACACACACACACACACACACACACACACACACACACACACACACACACACACACACACACTGTGTTACGTGACGTGTGTGAGAGAGAGCCTGCAGCTTCACCCTCGCTCTCACGTCTCTCTGAGCGACGTGCTGGGGCTCATCCTCTATATCTGCCAGTCCTTACTATATTTTAAATAGTTTTTAATGTTATTATAGTTTTCTATCTTAATGTTTGTTTTACTTTGATGTATGCACCACGACATCAAGTCAAATTCCTCGTACGTGTCGACCCACCTGGTGATAAACCTGGTTCTGGTTCTGATAAAGCACAATGTGGTCTCAGGTGGACCAGTGACATCACAGCATCATTCATTTCATTTCAAACCTTTATTTATACAGATAAATCCCATTGAGATCATTGATCTCTTTTTCAAGGGAGACCTGCTCAAGTAGTTCCACATGAAACATAAAAACATAAATAGAACAACAAAAGGACATCATACAGCATCATTTACATAATTATCCACATAAACAGGTACCAATAGCTTCCGATTGACTAGCATCCAACCGAGCTTTAAAAACATTTAGTGGCACCAGATTGTTCAGTTTCCATTTAATTTGCAGACTATTCCAAGACAGAGGAGCTGCGCATCTAAAAGCTGTCTTCCCTAAGACAGTCCTAGCAGTTGGCACATTTAATAAAACCACAGCATTCGATCTCAGGCAGTAGCCACTTACAATTCCGTGAGATCAGGGAGCAGATATAAGATGGAAGTTTCCCTAACATGGCTTTGTATATAAAAAAGTACCAGTGACTGAGCCTCCGTACAGTTAGTGAAAGCAAACCAGCCCTTGCATACAGGGTACAGTGATGGGTTAATGCTTTACAGTTTGTCACAAATCTCAGTGCGCTGTGATACGCAGCGTCTAACTTGCTCAGGTAATGGGCAGGTGCATTCATATACATCAGATCACCATAGTCCAGCACAGGTCAAAAGGTCACAGAGCCTTTTCCTGGTCTCAAGTGAGAAACAGGACTTGTTCCTGTAGAAGAAACCTAGCCTAACCCTCAGCTTTTTAAGCAGGTTATTGACATGAAGTTTAAAAGTGAGACAATCATCAAGCCAGATACCAAGGTATTTGTAACAGGTAACCACTTCAAGTTTTATTCCTTGCGTAGTTACAATATCTAAAACAGGCTCTGGTGTCTTTAGCTTTAGAAAAGAGCATTACCTTGGTTTTATCAACATTTAAAAGAAGCTTTAGTTCAGAGAGCTGAGTCTGAATAATGTTAAAAACAGCCTGTAATTTAACACCAGCCTCCTGAATGGAGGGACCTGCACAGTACATCACGGTATCATCCGCATACAAATGTAAAGTAGCTCATCCACATTTTCACCTAAACTGTTGATGTAGATGGAGAATAAAAGTGGACCTAAAACAGAACCTTGAGGAACACCATTAGTAATGTTTAACCACTCAGAAGACAGCCCATCAAAGTGAACACATTGGGACCTTTCAGAGAGGTAGTTCACAAACCACCCACTGCATGGCTGGATATGCCGATACTGAGTAGCCTCTGCTTCAAGATGATCGACGGTATCAAACGCTTTGGATAAATAGAGCTGCACAACTTTGCTTTTTGTCTAAGATACTCTCCACATCATTCACCACTTTCATTGTGGCAGTGATGGTGCTGTGTTGCTTTCTGAAGCCTGACTGATGTTTAGACAGGATGTCATTTGTACATAAAAACTCCTTTACCTGTTCACTCACTAGGCGTTCGAGAACCTTAGCCAGAACTGACAATTTAGAGATTGGCCTATAGTTATTTAATAAGGTGGCCTCCCCTCCTTTTAGCAAAGGCAGGACATACGCTGACTTCCATACTTTTGGAATTGCATTTGTGCTGAGGGAGAGGTTAAAAAGAGTAGTGAGAGGTGGAGCAATAACATCTGCAGCTATCTTTAAAAAGAAAGGTTCTACGTTGTCCGGGCCAGCCGGTTTCTTAGGATCTAACTTGGTTAAAGCTTCACGAACAACATCAACAGTAAAAGGGGTAAAACTAAAAGGGTTTTCCAGACCACATTGTTCAGAGTCACATACTGTAGTGTTCACAGAAGCAGAGTTAGTGACAGAATCAAACAGAGAGCCACAGGACACAAAATGCTCATTAAAGCAGTTTAGCATAGTAGCCCTGTCCGATATAGAGCCAGATGCTGTGGTGAGGCACGGAGGTAGCTCATTACGGATCTCACCGGTGGATAACGATTTAATGGCTTTCCAACATTTTCCAGGATTATTCAGATTCTTTGTGGAAACTGACAGATAATACTTAGATTTAGCACTTTTGATTTGCGATGTGAAGCTATTCCTTAGCTGCCTAAAACGCAGCCATTCTACCTCTGAGCCTGATCTCCTAGCCTTTGCCCAGGCCTTGTTTCTCTCATGAAGGAGACTGGACAGTTCAGCAGGAAACCAAGGATTGTCTCGTCCCTTCACTCTAAATGTACGCAGGGGTGCATGTCTATCTATGATCTCCATAAAACCAAGATAAAATAAGACCATGCGGTTTTCTACATCAGCACACAGATCGATTTTTCCCCAATCAAACCCAAACAGATCATGAACAAACCCTGCTCCACAAAATGTTTAGTGTCTCTCTTGATGATAATGCGAGGTTTAACCTTTTGGACCTTAGTGTCCCTAATTGTGGCTACAGCACAGTGATCACTCAGATCATTTGCAAATACTCCCACAGAAAGTATTTATAGGGAACATTAGTTAAAATGAGATCAATTAGGGAGGATTTATTAGGGGACTTAATGTTAGGGCGAGTAGGACTGTCCACAATCTGAGTAAACATTTAAAGAGATACAAAGGTTTTTAAAATCCTCTGACACTGCAGTTAACCAGTCCCAGTTAAAATCTCCAAGTAGCACTATTTCCTTGTAGTCTAGTTGAGATAAAAGATTTGCTAGCGAAGACAAGGAGTCCTTGCCAGCTGAGGGGGGTCTGTAACAGCCCACTACCATGACCTGTTGACCCTTTGCTACTTCTATATTTAAGGCTAAAATTCAAATTGCTTACTGATCGATTTGGAAACTAATGTGGATACACTGAACTTATTCTTAACATAAATGGCAACGCCACCACCTTTATTAGGCCGGTCGGTACGATACACATTAAAACCATTTAAGGCAATGTCAGAGGCCAAAATAGATTTATTTAGCCATGTCTCTGATAAAACAATGACGTCAGCGTCAGTCGAGCCCAGATACGGACAAAATCTAGTTTACCTAACAGACTGCGCACATTCAAGTGGATGAAACCCAACCCAGACCTAGCTTTAAAATCAGCAGGAGTAGCGATCTGACTACTACTACTGGGTGGACCAGGGTTAGGTTGTACATTTCCTGACAGTAATAACAACAACAAAAACAGGCATCTTTTCCTCTTAAGCGACACACATACATTGTCATCTAATTTAGAATCACCGGAAAAGTCTGCGAGAGTGTGATTAGAGCTTAAGAAGCAGTCCTGAAGAACCATCATCGCAGGCAAACAAAAAAGACAAACATATTTTGTCGAGCAGATTGACTGTGACAAGGCAACCGGTAATTGTTTGAGCAACACATCCGAACCTTTGCAGGGGATGCCCGCTGCGGGTGGCAGAACAGACCTGAGTCCAGTAGACTCCTCAGAATGACTAGAGATCTTCTCATAGTCCAAAACAGTTAACAGGCACAGCAGAATCCCGATATGGGAAATTTTCCCAGACCAGCACACAGAATCCGCGATGTTCCTGGAGCAAATCAGCACAGCAGCAAAGGACAGACGAAAGCCAGCAGCGTGGAAGCGCTCCGGTTCCTCCATAGTATCCCCGGGGTGAAAGCAGGCCTCTGCAACAGCAGAACCAGGACAGGTGGAAAGCAGGCCTCTGCAACAGCAGAACCAGGACAGGTGGAAAGCAGGCCTCTGCGACAGCAGAACCAGGACAGGTGAAAGCAGGCCTCTGCAACAGCAGAACCAGGACAGGTGGAAAGCAGGCCTCTGCAACAGCAGAACCAGGACAGGTGGAAAGCAGGCCTCTGCAACAGCAGAACCAGGACAGGTGGAAAGCAGGCCTCTGCGACAGCAGAACCAGGACAGGTGAAAGCAGGCCTCTGCAACAGCAGAACCAGGACAGGTGGAAAGCAGGCCTCTGCAACAGCAGAACCAGGACAGGTGAAAGCAGGCCTCTGCAACAGCAGAACCAGGACAGGTGGAAAGCAGGCCTCTGCAACAGCAGAACCAGGACAGGTGAAAGCAGGCCTCTGCAACAGCAGAACCAGGACAGGTGGAAAGCAGGCCTCTGCAACAGCAGAACCAGGACAGGTGAAAGCAGGCCTCTGCAACAGCAGAACCAGGGACAGGTGGAAAGCAGGCCTCTGCGACAGCAGAACCAGGACAGGTTGAAAGCAGGCCTCTGCAACAGCAGAACCAGGACAGGTGGAAAGCAGGCCTCTGCAACAGCAGAACCAGGACAGGTGGAAAGCAGGCCTCTGCAACAGCAGAACCAGGACAGGTGGAAAGCAGGCCTCTGCGACAGCAGAACCAGGACAGGTGAAAGCAGGCCTCTGCAACAGCAGAACCAGGACAGGTGGAAAGCAGGCCTCTGCAACAGCAGAACCAGGACAGGTGAAAGCAGGCCTCTGCAACAGCAGAACCAGGACAGGTGGAAAGCAGGCCTCTGCAACAGCAGAACCAGGACAGGTGGAAAGCAGGCCTCTGCAACAGCAGAACCAGGACAGGTGGAAAGCAGGCCTCTGCAACAGCAGAACCAGGACAGGTGGAAAGCAGGCCTCTGCAACAGCAGAACCAGGACAGGTGGAAAGCAGGCCTCTGCAACAGCAGAACCAGGACAGGTGGAAAGCAGGCCTCTGCAACAGCAGAACCAGGACAGGTGAAAGCAGGCCTCTGCGACAGCAGAACCAGGACAGGTGAAAGCAGGCCTCTGCGACAGCAGAACCAGGACAGGTGAAAGCAGGCCTCTGCAACAGCAGAACCAGGACAGGTGGAAAGCAGGCCTCCGTAGATCGCAGATCGCATGCAGCAAACAGGGGGAGCCGCTCCGTCTCTTCGCTCCGTCTCTGGAGGAAAAACACCTCAGTACAGCCGTACTCGACAGGTGGGAGCAGGCCTCGGCAGATCGCAGACAACTAAAACTACTACTTGTATAAGCAGGGATTGCTAAAAGTTTGTAAGCAGGAGAGCTAGATGCTAACAGATGCTAACAGGTAGTGCGAGCCTGTAGAAATTGCGACTGCCTCCAATGACAGCGTAGGATCATTCCAGTGATTTACTGGAATGATCCATCTATTGGATTGGACCCTCTGATCTATACCGTCCAGTACAGACCCCCCCCCCCCCCCCCCCCCCCCCCCCCCCCTTCACTAAGTGAGGCTGCAGTCGATTCACTCAATACTCTGCATGTTAGAGTCCTGTGATGCAGGGTGGAAACACACACACACACACACCCTCTCTCTCCCTCTCATTATCAGAGTGTATCTTCAGACAACCTGTCGTCGCTGCAGAAGTTAATTACAGAGCAGCTTCAGATCTACAGACATGATGCTGTCTGTGTTTCAGGTGATGTCATCATCTCTGCTTCACACCTGAGAGATCACACACACCTGAGAGATCACACACACCTGAGAGATCACACACACACATAACATGTAAACATCACTTCAGGGGACATTACATTGACTTACATGCATTTCCTGGAGACTTAACCTAACCCTTAACCATAACCAGCACATGCCTAACCCTAACCCTTACCCTTAACCCTAACCCTTAACCCTAACCCTAACCCTAACCCTAATCCTAACCCTAACCAAGTCTTCACCCTAAAATTAATGATTCCCCTTATGGGGACCTCCAATTTGTCCCCATAAGGGAGGCGAGTCCCCACACGTGACTGTGTAAACAGATTTAGGTCCCCACAAGTATAGTAATGTTAGGCCACACACACACACACACACACACACACACACACACACACACACACACACACACACACACACACACACACACACACACACCAGAGGCCTGTACTACGAAGCAGGATGTTCTCTTAGCGGCTAACTTCAGGGTAACTCTGGGTTTCCGGTCCTACGAAGCTGGTTCTCTTCTTAGCGGCTAGATCTCTATGGTAACTGATGCTGAGCAGCTAACCTGCTCCGAAGCAGGTTAGGTTGCAGGCTAAGAGCTCAACTCAGTGAAAGCACCGCCTGCTGACCAATCAGAGCTCAGTGTGCGGAGTTTAAAGCGATCAAGTCATATTACAGGAGAAAGGAAATACAGAAAAGCTGCCGTTGCAGGAAAGACGGCCGGCAACAATCACCGACTGTGTGAACGTGAACATGAATAGAATATCACCTCCATCTTCAGAGCAATCTGACTATTAGAACATTAGCGTTAAGAAAGCTTACTGAAATATCTGCCACAACATCAGTAACCGGATCAGAGTAACATTAAGTACAGTCCGCGGCACTGTGACTGCAGTATCTCAGTGTAGTATTATGGGCTGTACTGCAGTATCTCAGTGTAGTATTATGGGCTGTACTGCAGTATCTCAGTGTAGTATTATGGGCTGTACTGCAGGACTGATCCACAGTCAGCAGATTATCTCTGACACTGAACAGGAATGTGTTTGTGAGTTTAACTCAAGGCCCCCGTCGTTGTCGTCATCTCAGGACTGAAGTGTTTTTCTGTCAGGGACAAGGGAGACCCTGCCCCCTTCTGACACACACACACACACACACACACACACACACACACACACACACACACACACACACACACAGATAACACACCTGGAGTAAATCCCTCTGCTGGTGCTGTGTTTGTGTTTTCAGGTGTAAAGACTTGAGGAATGTGTGTGAAGCAGTGTGTGTGTTCCTGCAGAGAGGATCAGTGAGTGTGTGTGTGTGTGTGTTGTTTCTCCTGCAGGCACTGATAAGATATCTGATCGCCCCGAGGTGTGTATTTATCTCTCTCTCACACACTTATTAAAATCACTCCCCGGCAGTCATCCCTCTTTATTGAGTTGTGTGTGTGTGGGGGGGGGGGGGCAAGAGTCATTCACCCCCTGACCTTACAGCCTGCTGCCCCCCCCCTTAAAACACAAAGGGGGAGGGGAGACCTGAGACCCCCGTTAGAGAGTGTTTGGGGGAGGGGGGGAGACCTGAGACCCCCGTTGGAGAGAGTTTGGGGGAGGGGGGGAGACCTGAGACCCCCGTTAGAGAGAGTTTGGGGAGGGGGAGACCTGAGACCCCCGTTAGAGAGAGTTTGGGGAGGGGGGAGACCTGAGACCCCCGTTGGAGAGAGTTTGGGGGAGGGGGGGAGACCTCAGACCCCAGTTAGAGAGAGTTTGGGGAGGGGGGGAGACCTGAGACCCCCGTTAGAGAGAGTTTGGGGAGGGGGGGAGACCTCAGACCCCCGTTAGAGAGAGTTTGGGGAGGGGGGGAGACCTGAGACCCCCGTTAGAGAGAGTTTGGGGAGCGGGGGAGACCTCAGACCCCCGTTAGAGAGAGTTTGGGGAGGGGGGAGACCTGAGACCCCTGTTAGAGAGAGTTTGGGGAGGGGGGGTCCGCACAGATCAGTTTATCCTCCAATGAGCTGCCAGATCTATCCACCAGTCTTTAGCTTTGAATAAGGACCATCTTATTTTATAACTCTAGGAATCATTTCTGTTTTTGTTCTTAGAAAAAGTCACAATTCAATTGTTTATCTTCAGGGTCTACTGAATATTGTCTACTTGTTAATGCTGCTTTAATTCTATTTTGACATTTTTAAATGTTAGTATTGTTTATTTCTATTCTTTCATTTCTACTTATGTTCAATGCCTTGTTTCATTCTGCTGCAACGCACACATTTCACTATTTGGGATCAATAAAGTCTAATCTTATAAAATAAATGATAATGTGCGTCTCAGTGCCTCAGAGTCCAGATGATGAGTTTAAGTTAAAGACATTTCGACATACTCTAACAGGTAATGTCTTAAAAAGAAATAGTGACAGTAGAGTGACTTTCCATCAGTCGACTCCTCGTAGCAGTTTGTCTGCAAAGTGTCTCAGAGACGTTTATTTCACTTCAGCAGCTAGTCTGCAGCTTCAGTGTTCTTCAGTTTCACGGAGTCCTGTGTGTACCTTCAGGTCTCAGGGACCTCGTCTCTCTGGAGGAATATTCTCCTCACAGCTGCTGAGCTTCTGTCTGAAACACTGAAGCTGCTTCTGTCTGAAACACTGAAGCTGCTTCTGTCTGAAACACTGAAGCTGATTCTGTCTGAAACACTGAAGCTGCTTCTGTCTGAAACACTGAAGCTGATTCTGTCTGAAACACTGAAGCTGCTTCTGTCTGAAACACTGAAGCTGCTTCTGTCTGAAACACTGAAGCTGCTTCTGTCTGAAACACTGAAGCTGATTCTGTCTGAAACACTGAAGCTGCTTCTGTCTGAAACACTGAAGCTGCTTCTGTCTGAAACACTGAAGCTGCTTCTGTCTGAAACACTGAAGCTGATTCTGTCTGAAACACTGAAGCTGCTTCTGTCTGAAAACACTGAAGCTGCTTCTGTCTGAAACACTGAAGCTGCTTCTGTCTGAAACACTGAAGCTGCTTCTGTCTGAAACACTGAAGCTGCTTCTGTCTGAAACACTGTCTGAAACACTGAAGCTGCTTCTGTCTGAAACACTGAAGCTGATTCTGTCTGAAACACTGAAGCTGATTCTGTCTGAAACACTGAAGCTGCTTCTGTCTGAAACACTGAAGCTGATTCTGTCTGAAACACTGAAGCTGCTTCTGTCTGAAACACTGAAGCTGCTTCTGTCTGAAACACTGAAGCTGCTTCTGTCTGAAACACTGAAGCTGCTTCTGTCTGAAACACTGAAGCTGATTCTGTCTGAAACACTGAAGCTGATTCTGTCTGAAACACTGAAGCTGATTCTGTCTGAAACACTGAAGCTGATTCTGTCTGAAACACTGAAGCTGCTTCTGTCTGAAACACTGAAGCTGATTCTGTCTGAAACACTGAAGCTGATTCTGTCTGAAACACTGAAGCTGCTTCTGTCTGAAACACTGAAGCTGCTTCTGTCTGAAACACTGAAGCTGATTCTGTCTGAAACACTGAAGCTGCTTCTGTCTGAAACACTGTCTGAAACACTGAAGCTGCTTCTGTCTGAAACACTGAAGCTGATTCTGTCTGAAACACTGTCTGAAACACTGAAGCTGATTCTGTCTGAAACACTGAAGCTGCTTCTGTCTGAAACACTGAAGCTGATTCTGTCTGAAACACTGAAGCTGCTTCTGTCTGAAACACTGAAGCTGCTTCTGTCTGAAACACTGAAGCTGATTCTGTCTGAAACACTGAAGCTGCTTCTGTCTGAAACACTGAAGCTGATTCTGTCTGAAACACTGAAGCTGCTTCTGTCTGAAACACTGAAGCTGCTTCTGTCTGAAACACTGAAGCTGATTCTGTCTGAAACACTGAAGCTGATTCTGTCTGAAACACTGAAGCTGATTCTGTCTGAAACACTGAAGCTGCTTCTGTCTGAAACACTGAAGCTGCTTCTGTCTGAAACACTGAAGCTGATTCTGTCTGAAACACTGAAGCTGCTTCTGTCTGAAACACTGAAGCTGATTCTGTCTGAAACACTGAAGCTGCTTCTGTCTGAAACACTGAAGCTGCTTCTGTCTGAAACACTGAAGCTGATTCTGTCTGAAACACTGAAGCTGCTTCTGTCTGAAACACTGTCTGAAACACTGAAGCTGATTCTGTCTGAAACACTGAAGCTGCTTCTGTCTGAAACACTGAAGCTGATTCTGTCTGAAACACTGAAGCTGATTCTGTCTGAAACACTGAAGCTGCTTCTGTCTGAAACACTGAAGCTGATTCTGTCTGAAACACTGAAGCTGCTTCTGTCTGAAACACTGAAGCTGATTCTGTCTGAAACACTGAAGCTGCTTCTGTCTGAAACACTGAAGCTGCTTCTGTCTGAAACACTGAAGCTGCTTCTGTCTGAAACACTGTCTGAAACACTGAAGCTGCTTCTGTCTGAAACACTGAAGCTGATTCTGTCTGAAACACTGAAGCTGATTCTGTCTGAAACACTGAAGCTGCTTCTGTCTGAAACACTGAAGCTGATTCTGTCTGAAACACTGAAGCTGCTTCTGTCTGAAACACTGAAGCTGCTTCTGTCTGAAACACTGAAGCTGCTTCTGTCTGAAACACTGAAGCTGCTTCTGTCTGAAACACTGAAGCTGATTCTGTCTGAAACACTGAAGCTGATTCTGTCTGAAACACTGAAGCTGATTCTGTCTGAAACACTGAAGCTGCTTCTGTCTGAAACACTGAAGCTGATTCTGTCTGAAACACTGAAGCTGATTCTGTCTGAAACACTGAAGCTGATTCTGTCTGAAACACTGAAGCTGCTTCTGTCTGAAACACTGAAGCTGCTTCTGTCTGAAACACTGAAGCTGATTCTGTCTGAAACACTGAAGCTGCTTCTGTCTGAAACACTGTCTGAAACACTGAAGCTGCTTCTGTCTGAAACACTGAAGCTGCTTCTGTCTGAAACACTGAAGCTGATTCTGTCTGAAACACTGAAGCTGCTTCTGTCTGAAACACTGTCTGAAACACTGAAGCTGATTCTGTCTGAAACACTGAAGCTGCTTCTGTCTGAAACACTGAAGCTGATTCTGTCTGAAACACTGAAGCTGCTTCTGTCTGAAACACTGAAGCTGATTCTGTCTGAAACACTGAAGCTGCTTCTGTCTGAAACACTGAAGCTGCTTCTGTCTGAAACACTGTCTGAAACACTGAAGCTGCTTCTGTCTGAAACACTGAAGCTGCTTCTGTCTGAAACACTGAAGCTGATTCTGTCTGAAACACTGAAGCTGCTTCTGTCTGAAACACTGAAGCTGATTCTGTCTGAAACACTGAAGCTGCTTCTGTCTGAAACACTGAAGCTGCTTCTGTCTGAAACACTGAAGCTGATTCTGTCTGAAACACTGAAGCTGCTTCTGTCTGAAACACTGAAGCTGATTCTGTCTGAAACACTGAAGCTGCTTCTGTCTGAAACACTGAAGCTGCTTCTGTCTGAAACACTGAAGCTGATTCTGTCTGAAACACTGAAGCTGCTTCTGTCTGAAACACTGTCTGAAACACTGAAGCTGATTCTGTCTGAAACACTGAAGCTGCTTCTGTCTGAAACACTGAAGCTGATTCTGTCTGAAACACTGAAGCTGATTCTGTCTGAAACACTGAAGCTGCTTCTGTCTGAAACACTGAAGCTGATTCTGTCTGAAACACTGAAGCTGCTTCTGTCTGAAACACTGAAGCTGCTTCTGTCTGAAACACTGAAGCTGATTCTGTCTGAAACACTGAAGCTGATTCTGTCTGAAACACTGAAGCTGCTTCTGTCTGAAACACTGAAGCTGATTCTGTCTGAAACACTGTCTGAAACACTGAAGCTGATTCTGTCTGAAACACTGAAGCTGATTCTGTCTGAAACACTGAAGCTGCTTCTGTCTGAAACACTGAAGCTGATTCTGTCTGAAACACTGAAGCTGCTTCTGTCTGAAACACTGAAGCTGATTCTGTCTGAAACACTGAAGCTGATTCTGTCTGAAACACTGAAGCTGCTTCTGTCTGAAACACTGAAGCTGATTCTGTCTGAAACACTGTCTGAAACACTGAAGCTGATTCTGTCTGAAACACTGAAGCTGATTCTGTCTGAAACACTGAAGCTGCTTCTGTCTGAAAACACTGAAGCTGCTTCTGTCTGAAACACTGAAGCTGATTCTGTCTGAAACACTGAAGCTGCTTCTGTCTGAAACACTGAAGCTGCTTCTGTCTGAAACACTGAAGCTGATTCTGTCTGAAACACTGAAGCTGCTTCTGTCTGAAACACTGAAGCTGATTCTGTCTGAAACACTGAAGCTGCTTCTGTCTGAAACACTGAAGCTGCTTCTGTCTGAAACACTGAAGCTGCTTCTGTCTGAAACACTGAAGCTGATTCTGTCTGAAACACTGAAGCTGCTTCTGTCTGAAACACTGAAGCTGATTCTGTCTGAAACACTGTCTGAAACACTGAAGCTGATTCTGTCTGAAACACTGAAGCTGATTCTGTCTGAAACACTGAAGCTGCTTCTGTCTGAAACACTGAAGCTGATTCTGTCTGAAACACTGAAGCTGCTTCTGTCTGAAACACTGAAGCTGCTTCTGTCTGAAACACTGAAGCTGATTCTGTCTGAAACACTGAAGCTGCTTCTGTCTGAAACACTGAAGCTGATTCTGTCTGAAACACTGAAGCTGCTTCTGTCTGAAACACTGAAGCTGCTTCTGTCTGAAACACTGAAGCTGATTCTGTCTGAAACACTGAAGCTGCTTCTGTCTGAAACACTGAAGCTGCTTCTGTCTGAAACACTGAAGCTGCTTCTGTCTGAAACACTGAAGCTGCTTCTGTCTGAAACACTGAAGCTGATTCTGTCTGAAACACTGAAGCTGCTTCTGTCTGAAACACTGAAGCTGATTCTGTCTGAAACACTGAAGCTGCTTCTGTCTGAAAACACTGAAGCTGATTCTGTCTGAAACACTGAAGCTGATTCTGTCTGAAACACTGAAGCTGCTTCTGTCTGAAACACTGAAGCTGCTTCTGTCTGAAACACTGAAGCTGATTCTGTCTGAAACACTGAAGCTGATTCTGTCTGAAACACTGAAGCTGCTTCTGTCTGAAACACTGAAGCTGCTTCTGTCTGAAACACTGAAGCTGATTCTGTCTGAAACACTGAAGCTGCTTCTGTCTGAAACACTGAAGCTGATTCTGTCTGAAACACTGAAGCTGCTTCTGTCTGAAACACTGAAGCTGCTTCTGTCTGAAACACTGAAGCTGCTTCTGTCTGAAACACTGAAGCTGCTTCTGTCTGAAACACTGAAGCTGCTTCTGTCTGAAACACTGAAGCTGATTCTGTCTGAAACACTGAAGCTGCTTCTGTCTGAAACACTGAAGCTGCTTCTGTCTGAAACACTGAAGCTGCTTCTGTCTGAAACACTGAAGCTGCTTCTGTCTGAAACACTGAAGCTGCTTCTGTCTGAAACACTGAAGCTGATTCTGTCTGAAACACTGAAGCTGCTTCTGTCTGAAACACTGAAGCTGCTTCTGTCTGAAACACTGAAGCTGCTTCTGTCTGAAAACACTGAAGCTGATTCTGTCTGAAACACTGAAGCTGATTCTGTCTGAAACACTGAAGCTGCTTCTGTCTGAAACACTGAAGCTGATTCTGTCTGAAACACTGAAGCTGCTTCTGTCTGAAACACTGAAGCTGATTCTGTCTGAAACACTGACAGCAGCTGGAGAGCGTTTATAAAGTTCTTTCTTTGGCCCGCCTGCATACAGAAACATCAGGCCACCTGAGAGGACCCCCCCCCCCCCATCAGGCCCCCTGAGAGGACCCCCTCCCTCGAGACTCTTTGCAGAAATACTAAGACACACTCAGCATCTCTGCAGGAAGACTTCAGACAGATGAACTCTGAGTGCAGAGAGCCTGTTATCAGGGGAGAGAGATAAGTACGTGGGAGAGATGAAGCATCAGAGAGTTAAAACAACCCCATAATAAATCCTCCTTTCATCTTCTGCCAGTGAGAAGATATATGTTTCAGAGACCCTCCTCTGGCCTGAAGACAGGCGGAGGAATGGGGGTGTTTGGGAAATGTGACCTGAGTTTAACAGGAAGCATGTTGAGGTCTGCAGGTGTTTAGACTGGATCACACAGGAATGCTGAGCCCACAGGGGTACAGCTCACTGAGCTAACAGCTAACAGGGGTACAGCTCACTGAGCTAACAGCTAACAGGGGTACAGCTCACTGAGCTAACAGCTAACAGGGGTACAGCTCACTGAGCTAACAGCTAACAGGGGTACAGCTCACTGAGCTAACAGCTAACAGGGGTACAGCTCACTGAGCTAACAGCTAACAGGGGTACAGCTCACTGAGCTAACAGCTAACAGGGGTACAGCTCACTGAGCTAACAGCTAACAGGGGTACAGCTCACTGAGCTAACAGCTCAATGAGCTAACAGCTATCAGCTAAAAGAGGTACGGCTCACTGAGCTAACAGCTAACAGAGGTACGGCTAACTGAGCTATAACTATCAGCTAACTGAGCTAACAGCTCACTGAGCTATAACTATCAGCTAACTAAGTTAACAGCTAACTGAGCTATAACTATCAGCTCACTGAGCTAACAGCTAACTGAGCTATAACTATCAGCTAACTGAGCTAACAGCTCACTGAGCTATAACTATCAGCTAACTGAGCTACAGCTCACTGAGCTATAACTATCAGCTCACTGAGCTAACAGCTCACTGAGCTATAACTATCAGCTAACTGAGCTATAACTATCAGCTAATTGAGCTAACAGCTAACTGAGCTATAACTATCAGCTAACTGAGCTACAGCTAACTGAGCTATAACTCAGCTAACTGAGCTAACAGCTCACTGAGCTATAACTATCAGCTAACTGAGCTACAGCTAACTGAGCTATAACTATCAGCTAACTGAGCTATAACTATCAGCTAACTAAGTTAACAGCTAACTGAGCTATAACTATCAGCTCACTGGGGTACAGCTCAAACTGAGCTAACAGCTAACTGAGCTAACAGCTAACTGAGCTATAACTATCAGCTAACTGAGCTAACAGCAAACTGAGCTATAAATATCAGCTAACTGAGCTAACAGCTAACTGAGCTATAACTATCAGCTAACTGAGCTAACAGCTAACTGAGCTATAACTATCAGCTAACTGAGCTAACAGCTAACTGAGCTATAACTATCAGCTAACTGAGCTACAGCTCACTGAACGATAACTATCAGCTAACTGAGCTAACAGCTAACTGAGCTATAACTATCAGCTAACTGAGCTACAGCTCACTGAGCTATAACTATCAGCTAATTGAGCTAACAGCTAACTGAGCTATAACTATCAGCTAACTGAGCTACAGCTCACTGAGCTATAACTATCAGCTAACTGAGCTAACAGCTAACTGAGCTATAACTATCAGCTAACTGAGCTACAGCTAACTGAGCTATAACTATCAGCTAACTGAGCTATAACTATCAGCTAACTGAGCTACAGCTAATTGAGCTATAACTATCAGCTAACTGAGCTAACAGCTAACTGAGCTATAACTATCAGCTAACTGAGCTACAGCTCACTGAACGATAACTATCAGCTAACTGAGCTAACTGAGCTATAACTATCAGCTAACTGAGCTACAGCTAACTGAGCTACAGCTCACTGAGCTATAACTATCAGCTAACTGAGCTAACAGGTAACTGAGCTATAACTATCAGCTAACTGAGCTACAGCTCACTGAGCTATAACTATCAGCTAACTGAGCTATAACTATCAGCTAACTGAGCTACAGCTAATTGAGCTATAACTATCAGCTAACTGAGCTAACAGGTAACTGAGCTATAACTATCAGCTAACTGAGCTACAGCTCACTGAGCTATAACTATCAGCTAACTGAGCTACAGCTCACTGAGCTATAACTATCAGCTAACTGAGCTACAGCTAATTGAGCTATAACTATCAGCTAACTGAGCTAACAGGTAACTGAGCTATAACTACCAGCTAACTGAGCTAACAGCTCACTGAGCTATAACTATCAGCTAACTGAGCTAACAGCTCACTGAGCTATAACTATCAGCTAACTGAGCTAACAGGTAACTGAGCTATAACTACCAGCTAACTGAGCTAACAGCTCACTGAGCTATAACTATCAGCTAACTGAGCTAACAGCTCACTGAGCTATAACTATCAGCTAACTGAGCTATAACTACCAGCTAACTGAGCTAACAGCTGACTGAGCTATAACTATCAGCTAACTGAGCTAACAGCTCACTGAGCTATAACTACCAGCAGCTACAGTTAGCAGTGTGTATCTGTAGCTTCATGGCCGCTGTGGATCAGTGAACTGAAGCATGCTGGCTCATATTTGCACACACCTTAAACAAATATCTTGCCTTCTATAATTTGATCATATTTTAATGAACTATGCATCATTGTGGTATTTGAACTGTGTTTGTTTTTCTCCCAGGATATGAGTCAGTCCTCTCTGTCCTCTCTCTCTCTCTCTCTCTCTCTCTCTCTCTCTCTCTCTCTCTCTCTCTCTCTCTCTCTCTCTCTCTCTCTGTCTCTCTGACTCTGTCTCTCTGACTCTGTCTCTCTGAATCTGTCTCTCTGAATCTGTCTCTCTGACTCTGTCTCTCTGACTCTGACTCTGTCTCTCTGACTCTGTCTCTCTGAATCTGACTCTCTGACTCTGTCTCTCTGACTCTGTCTCTCTGAATCTGTCTCTCTGAATCTGTCTCTCTGACTCTGTCTCTCTGACTCTGACTCTGTCTCTCTGACTCTGTCTCTCTGACTCTGACTCTCTGACTCTGTCTCTCTGACTCTGTCTCTCTGACTCTGTCTCTCTGAATCTGACTCTGACTCTCTGACTCTGTCTCTCTGACTCTGTCTCTCTGAATCTGACTCTGTCTCTCTGACTCTGTCTCTCTGACTCTGTCTCTCTTCAGATGACCTGAATTAGACATAAAGTGAACATTAACCAACATAAACCCAAAGCTGTGTGCTCTGCTAAATGCATATGGGTTCATGTTTCACATTGAGAAGCAATAATGAATCGATCCATGACAGTGAGTTCTTGTAAATGAGAGTGAGTCATTTGTTAAAGAGGGACTGAGTTGCATAAGATAGTCTCTTATCTATAACTGGGACGGAAACCAAACCAGTCATCTAGAGAATGATCTGCAGGTTAATGGATAATGAAACTTTAAAGAGTTTCAGTCTGACGGTCTCAGGGTGTGCTGAGCTTCATGAGAAACTAAATGTTGTCTTAATGAATAACAGTAATCTGGTTTCCAGGTAACTCCTCCTGGTTTTTATTACAGCTGTTATTCCCTTTATACAGACGGTGTATTGTTCCTGACCTCCACACACACAGCCTGTTTATGATCATATTTAATGATGGCAGGAAGAGGTGTGTCCCACCCTGAGGACAGAGGTAAAGACAGTCTTCCTCTCTGAGTCCCTGACATCTGATCCATGATCTCACACTGAAGAGACCCCCCTCTGTTTCTTTACAGTAAAGAACAGGTTGAACTCTACCGTCCGTCACAATCAGAAAGCTAAATCATCTGGTGTTCACTTGGTAACTTGAACTCATTAAATGCACTGTTTGCTCTCCATGGGATGATCAGAGCGAAGAGGACAAGAGGACATTTATTGATCCCAAATTGGGAAATGTTTGCGTTGCAGCAGCTTAAAAAACAACAAGACAAGGCAAGGCATTGCACATAAGTAGAAATTAAAGAGTAGAAATAAATAATACTAGAAATTAAACATCTCAAATAGAATTAAAGCAGCATTACAAAGTAGAAAATATACAGTAGGCTGTGAAGATAACAAATCTATAAACTCTGACAATAAAACGGATGGAGTTCTCCTTGTGCTGCAGACACAACCGTGGAACGAATGCTACATGTGTTGTTGTTCCCCGTCCGCACGATAATGGTTTGATATTGTAATCGTTGGAGGTCAATAACTCCACGTACCTTATGTTTTAGTGCTCTTTTAGCTTTATTGTCCCAACCCAACACTGGGAGGCGGACTGGAACCAGAACAAGGAGTCATATTTGGGACAGAGCCAGTCTCTTTATTGGTCTCTGTGATGGTTTGTCCTGGCAGCGCTCACTCTCTGCTGGTTTCCTCTCTGACAGAGCAGCAGGAATGTGAGGCTTTAATAAACCTGAATGACCAGAACCAGACGGGACCCCTCCTCCCTTACTCTGGTATAAATGTAGAAAGCAGGGATCCTCTCTGGTATTCAAAGCCTGAACACAGGAACCAGGATCTGAATAACCCTAACCCTTAAATCAGGTGTGTAACGTGCCGACAGGGCTTCACAAAGCGTCTGTTTTCATACCAAACTCCACCCTGAGGACACCAGTCCAATCTGTCAGGGTTCACACGCTTCAGAGGTTTGAAGAAGAGTTTCCTTTTCACAACAGACCCTGGAGACATTACTGGAATAACTTCATGATGATTCTTTATGGGAACTGTGTGGGCTGCTGGGTTCTTCAGCAGTCTGACTGGAACAGAGACTGGATCAGAGACTGAAACAGAGACTGGAACAGAGACTGGATCAACTTCTGTTGTCGCGGCTCAAACAGTCCGCAGGCATCACAGGCTCTGCTCTGGCATGGTTCAGGTCCTACCTAACAGATCGTAGCCTTTCAGTGCAGCTAGGTGCCTTCTCTTCCGCTAAAACCCCTCTTACCTGTGGGGTTCCCCAAGGTTCCATTCTGGGCCCCATCCTCTTTTTATTATATATACTGCCCCTAGGTGCAATTCTCTCCAAGCACAACATCCCCTTCCACTGCTACGCTGATGATGTTCAGATATATCTCCCTCTCGCTAATGCAAACTCCATACAGCAATTGATGGAGTGCTTGGCTGAATTAAAATCTTGGCTGAGCCTAAACTTCCTCACCCTCAACGAGAGCAAGACCGAGGTCATCTTTTTGGACCCCAACCTCCGGCCTCCCAGGTTGACATTCTTGGCTCCCTGAGTAAAAACATCCTCCCCTCTGTAACGAATCTTGGAGTGATCGTCAATAGCACTTTTAAATTCGATAAACAGGTCAGCAGCGTAGTCAAAACCTGCTT
This sequence comes from Pogonophryne albipinna, assembly GCA_028583405.1. Taxonomy (NCBI): domain Eukaryota; kingdom Metazoa; phylum Chordata; class Actinopteri; order Perciformes; family Artedidraconidae; genus Pogonophryne; species Pogonophryne albipinna. The sequence goes on along the minus strand of JAPTMU010000024.1, from coordinate 4,091,980 downwards.
TTTTAAAATACGACTATTGGCTAAGACCAAGTCGTTTTTATCTTTTAAAGACCTGGAAAGGGTAATTAACGCTTTCGTGACATCACGACTTGACTACTGCAACGCTTTATATGTGGGCATGGATCAGGCATCCATAAAACGCCTACAGCTAGTGCAGAACGCAGCTGCACGTCTCCTGACCGGCCACAAAAAGCGTGACCATATTACCCCCATTCTGGCCTCACTGCACTGGCTTCCAGTGCGGTTCAGAATCGATTTTAAACTCCTTTTATTTGTTTTTAAGGCCCTAAACGGGCTGGCACCGGCCTACATAGCTGAGCTCATCCAGCGATACACCCCAGCCAGAGCTCTAAGGTCCGCAGACCAAATGCTGCTGGTAGTGCCGAAAACCAGGTTAAAAACCAGAGGGCACCGAGCCTTCGCTGCAGCTGGTCCCAGGCTCTGGAACGCTCTGCCCTTGCCTGTGAGGTCGGCCCAAACACTAGGTGCTTTTAAATCCTCCCTGAAGACGCACTTTTTCTCTCTGGCCTTTAAAACTTGAGCAGAGCATGACGGTTTTTGTTTCTGTATTTTAACTGTGTGTGTCTGCCTCATATTTGTTGTTTAGACCTGTCCTGCGATTGTTGCAGTGTGCTTTTTTTTGTATCCGTGTACAGCACTTTGGCGCAACCTAAAGTTGACTGGAAATGTGCTATATAAATAAACTTTGATTTGATTTGATTTGATTTGAGAGACTGAAACAGAGACTGGAACAGAGACTGAATCAGAGACTGAAACAGAGACTGAAACAGAGACTGAAACAGAGACTGGAACAGAGACTGGAACGGAGACTGAAACAGAGACTGAAACAGAGACTGGAACAGAGACTGGAACAGAGACTGAATCAGAGACTGAAACAGAGACTGGAACAGAGACTGAAACAGAGACTGGAACAGAGACTGGAACAGAGACTGAATCAGAGACTGGAACAGAGACTGGAACAGAGACTGAATCAGAGACTGAAACAGAGACTGGAACAGAGACTGGAACAGAGACTGGAACAGAGACTGAAACAGAGACTGGAACAGAGACTGGAACAGAGACTGAATCAGAGACTGGAACAGAGACTGGAACGGAGACTGAAACAGAGACTGGAACAGAGACTGGAACAGAGACTGAAACAGAGACTGGAACAGAGACTGGAACAGAGACTGAATCAGAGACTGGAACAGAGACTGAATCAGAGACTGAAACAGAGACTGGAACAGAGACTGAATCAGAGACTGAAACAGAGACTGGAACAGAGACTGGAACAGAGACTGGAACAGAGACTGAAACAGAGACTAGAACAGAGACTGGAACAGAGACTGAATCAGAGACTGGAACAGAGACTGAATCAGAGACTGAAACAGAGACTGGAACAGAGACTGAATCAGAGACTGAAACAGAGACTGGAACAGAGACTGGAACAGAAACTGGAACAGAGACTGAAACAGAGACTGAAACAGAGACTGAAACAGAGTCTGGAACAGAGACTGGAACAGAGACTGAAACAGAGACTGGAACAGAGTCTGGAACAGAGACTGGAACAGAGACTGAAACAGAGTCTGGAACAGAGTCTGGAACAGAGACTGGAACAGAGACTGAAATAGAGTCTGGAACAGAGTCTGGAACAGAGACTGGAACAGAGACTGAAATAGAGACTGGAACAGAGACTGGAACAGAGACTGAATCAGAGACTGGAACAGAGACTGAATCAGAGACTGAAACAGAGACTGGAACAGAGACTGAATCAGAGACTGAAACAGAGACTGGAACAGAGACTGGAACAGAAACTGGAACAGAGACTGAAACAGAGACTGAAACAGAGACTGAAACAGAGTCTGGAACAGAGACTGGAACAGAGACTGAAACAGAGACTGGAACAGAGTCTGGAACAGAGACTGGAACAGAGACTGAAACAGAGTCTGGAACAGAGTCTGGAACAGAGACTGGAACAGAGACTGAAATAGAGTCTGGAACAGAGTCTGGAACAGAGACTGAAACAGAGTCTGGAACAGAGACTGGAACAGAGACTGAAATAGAGTCTGGAACAGAGTCTGGAACAGAGACTGGAACAGAGACTGAAATAGAGACTGAAAACAGAGTCTGGACGGGGGAAAGTCCCTGAAGCGGACGAGGTCTTTCTTTAGAGCCGTTCCCTGGTCTCCTGCAGGATCAGACTGCACTCAGGTTTCTCTCAGGTGTCTCTGAGGTTTCTCTCAGGTTTCTCTCAGGTTTCTCTGAGGTTTCTCTCAGGTTTCTCTCAGGTTTCTCTCAGGTTTCTCTCAGGTTTCTCTCAGGTTTCTCTCAGGTTTCTCTGAGGTTTCTCTCAGGTTTCTCTCAGGTTTCTCTGAGGTTTCTCTGAGGTGTCTCTGAGGTTTCTCTCAGGTTTCTCTCAGGTTTCTCTGAGGTTTTTTCTGAGGTTTCTCTCAGGTTTCTCTGAGGTTTCTCTCAGGTTTCTCTGAGGTTTCTCTCAGGTTTCTCTGAGGTTTCTCTCAGGTTTCTCTCAGGTTTCTCTCAGGTTTCTCTGAGGTTTCTCTCAGGTTTCTCTGAGGTTTCTCTCAGGTTTCTCTGAGGTTTCTCTCAGGTTTCTCTGAGGTTTCTCTGAGGTGTCTCTGAGGTTTCTCTCAGGTTTCTCTAGTTTTCTCTGAGGATTTTTTCTGAGGTTTCTCTCAGGTTTCTCTGAGGTTTCTCTGAGGTTCTCTCAGGTTTCTCTCAGGTTTCTCTCAGGTTTCTCTGAGGTTTCTCTCAGGTTTCTCTGAGGTTTCTCTGAGGTTTCTCTCAGGTTTCTCTCAGGTTTCTCTCAGGTTTCTCTCAGGTTTCTCTGAGGTTTCTCTCAGGTTTCTCTCAGGTTTCTCTGAGGTTTCTCTCAGGTTTCTCTGAGGTTTCTCTCAGGTTTCTCTCAGGTTTCTCTGAGGTTTCTCTCAGGTTTCTCTGAGGTTTCTCTCAGGTTTCTCTCAGGTTTCTCTCAGGTTTCTCTGAGGTTTCTCTCAGGTTTCTCTGAGGTTTCTCTCAGGTTTTCTCTCAGGTTTCTCTGAGGTTTCTCTCAGGTTTCTCTCAGGTTTCTCTCAGGTTTCTCTCAGGTTTCTCTGAGGTTTCTCTCAGGTTTCTCTCAGGTTCTCTCAGGTTTCTCTGAGGTTTCTCTCAGGTTTCTCTGAGGTTTCTCTCAGTTTTTCTCTCAGGTTTCTCTCAGGTTTCTCTCAGGTTTCTCTGAGGTTTCTCTGAGGTTTCTCTGAGGTTTCTCTCAGTTTTCTCTTCAGGTTTCTCTCAGGTTTCTCTCAGGTTTCTCTGAGGTTTCTCTCAGGTTTCTCTCAGGTTTCTCTGAGGTTTCTCTCAGGTTTCTCTCAGGTTTCTCTGAGGTTTCTCTCAGTTTTCTCTCAGGTTTCTCTCAGGTTTCTCTAGGTTTCTCCTGAGGTTTTCTCTGAGGTTTCTCTGAGGTTTCTCTCAGTTTTCTATTCAGGTTTCTCTGAGGTTTCTCTCAGGTTTCTCTGAGGTTTCTCTGAGGTTTCTCTCAGGTTTCTCTAGTTTCTCTCAGGTTTCTCTGAGGTTTCTCTCAGGTTTCTCTGAGGTTTCTCTGAGGTTTCTCTCAGTTTCTCTCAGTTTTTCTCGAGGTTTCTCTGAGGTTTCTCTCAGTTTTCTCTCAGGTTTTCTCTCAGGTTTCTCTCAGGTTTCTCTCAGTTTTCTCTCAGGTTTCTCTCAGGTTTCTCCAGGTTTCTCTCAGGTTTCTCTCAGTTTTCTCTAGGTTTCTCTCAGGTTTCTCTCAGTTTTTCTCTCAGGTTTCTCTCAGTTTTCTCTCAGGTTTCTCTCAGGTTTCTCTGAGGTTTTCTCTCAGGTTTTCTCTGAGGTTTCTCTCAGGTTTCTCTCAGGTTTTCTCTCAGGTTTCTCTGAGGTTTTCTCTCAGGTTTCTCTCAGGTTTCTCTGAGGTTTCTCTAAGGTTTCTCTCAGGTTTCTCTCAGGTTTCTCTCAGGTTTCTCTCAGGTTTCTCTCAGGTTTCTCTGAGGTTTCTCTCAGGTTTCTCTAGGTTTCTCTGAGGTTTCTCTCAGGTTTCTCTGAGGTTTCTCTCAGGTTTCTCTCAGGTTTCTCTCAGGTTTCTCTGAGGTTTCTCTCAGGTTTCTCTCAGGTTTCTCTGAGGTTTTCTCTCAGGTTCTTCAGTTTCTCTCAGGTTTCTCTCAGGTTTCTCTCAGGTTTCTCTGAGGTTTCTCTCAGGTTTCTCTCAGGTTTCTCTCAGGTTTCTCTCAGGTTCTCTGAGGTTTCTCTGAGGTTTCTCTGAGGTTTCTCTCAGTTTTCTCTCAGGTTTCTCTCAGGTTTCTCTCAGGTTTCCTCAGGTTTTCTCTCAGGTTCTCTCAGGTTTCTCTGAGGTTTCTCTGAGGTTTCTCTCAGGTTTCTCTCATGTTTCTCTCAGTTTTCTCTGAGGTTTCTCTGAGGTTTCTCTCAGGTTTCTCTGAGGTTTCTCTCAGGTTTCTCTCAGGTTTCTCTGAGGTTTCTCTCAGGTTTCTCTGAGGTTTCTCTCAGGTTTCTCTCAGGTTTCTCTGAGGTTTCTCTGAGGTTTCTCTCAGGTTTCTCTCATGTTTCTCTCAGGTTTCTCTGAGGTTTCTCTGAGGTTTCTCTCAGGTTTCTCTGAGGTTTCTCTCAGTTCTCTCTGAGGTTTCTCTGAGGTTTCTCTCAGGTTTCTCTGAGATTTCTCTCAGGTTTCTCTGAGGTTTCTCTCAGGTTTCTCTGAGGTTTCTCTCAGGTTTCTCTCAGGTTTCTCTCAGGTTTCTCTGAGGTTTCTCTCAGTTTTCTCTCAGGTTTCTCTCAGGTTTCTCTCAGGTTTCTCTGAGGTTTCTCTCAGTTTTCTCTGAGGTTTCTCTCAGGTGTCTCTGAGGTTTCTCTCAGGTTTCTCTCAGTTTTCTCTGAGGTTTCTCTCAGGTGTCTCTGAGGTTTCTCTCAGGTTTCTCTCAGGTTTCTCTGAGGTTTCTCTGAGGTTTCTCTCAGTTTTCTCTGAGGTTTCTCTGAGGTTTCTCTGAGGTTTCTCTCAGGTTTCTCTCAGTTTTCTCTGAGGTTTTTTCTGAGGTTTCTCTCAGTTTTCTCTGAGTTTTCTCTGAGGTTTCTCTGAGGTTTCTCTGAGGTTTCTCTCAGGTTTCTCTGAGGTTTCTCTGAGGTTTCTCTCAGGTTTCTCTGAGGTTTCTCTCAGGTTTCTCTCAGGTTTCTCTCAGGTTTCTCTGAGGTTTCTCTCAGGTTTCTCTGAGGTTTCTCTGAGGTTTCTCTCAGGTTTCTCTCAGGTTTCTCTCAGGTTTCTCTGAGGTTTCTCTCAGGTTTCTCTGAGGTTTCTCTGAGGTTTCTCTGAGGTTTCTCTCAGGTTTCTCTCAGGTTTCTCTGAGGTTTCTCTCAGGTTTCTCTGAGGTTTCTCTCAGTTTTCTCTCAGGTTTCTCTCAGGTTTCTCTCAGGTTTCTCTGAGGTTTCTCTCAGGTTTCTCTCAGGTTTCTCTCAGGTTTCTCTGAGGTTTCTCTCAGGTTTCTCTGAGGTTTCTCTCAGTTTTCTCTCAGGTTTCTCTCAGGTTTCTCTCAGGTTTCTCTGAGGTTTCTCTGAGGTTTCTCTGAGGTTTCTCTCAGTTTTCTCTCAGGTTTCTCTCAGGTTTCTCTGAGGTTTCTCTGAGGTTTCTCTCAGGTTTCTCTCAGGTTTCTCTCAGGTTTCTCTCAGGTTTCTCTCAGGTTTCTCTGAGGTTTCTCTGAGGTTTCTCTCAGGTTTCTCTCAGGTTTCTCTGAGGTTTCTCTCAGGTTTCTCTCAGTTTTCTCTGAGGTTTCTCTCAGTTTTCTCCCCCCAGGGAAATGTTTGTTAAATTCCTTCCAGCTCAGAGATCAGCACTTTCCTCCAGGCTGCACGGCTGGAGTTTTACAAGACTCCTTTTAAACATCTAATAATAAAAATGATGTGGGAGATTTAGCCCACCGACTAAAGCACTAAAGTGTTTCTGAACATTAGCTGAAGTTACTCTGGTTGGTTCACAGGAACTGCTGCCTGATAAACACATCTCTTTGTTGACTTGTGTTTGTCCTCATAGACTACAGGTCTTTATTCTACATGACATTTTGTTTATCCTGTTTTCGAGCTTAGTTGATTCAGGTCTAAGAAAGGTATGAGCTCATCTCAGTCTGGTCCCTGCTGTCAGACCTCCAGGTCTCCAGAGACCCAGCAGCATCTCACGGACTCAGTTCAGATCCTGTGGGTGTTAGTCCTGTAGTTCCTGTAGTCCTGTAGTTCCTAGTCCTGTAGTTCCTGTAGTCCTGTAGTTACTGTAGTTTCTGTAGTTTCTGTAGTCCTGTAGTTCCTGTAGTCCTGTAGTTCCTATAGTTCCTGTAGTTACTGTAGTTCCTGTAGTTCCTGTAGTTCTGTAGTTCCTAGTCCTGTAGTTCCTGTAGTTCTCTAGTCCTGTAGTTCCTGTAGTTACTGTAGTTTCTGTAGTCCTGTAGTTCCTGTAGCCCTGTAGTTCCTATAGTTCCTGTAGTTACTGTAGTCCTGTAGTTCCTGTAGTCCTGTAGTTCCTAGTCCTGTAGTTCCTGTAGTTCTCTAATCCTGTAGTTACTGTAGTTTCTGTAGTCCTGTAGTTTCTGTATTCCTGTAGTTCCTGTAGTTACTGTAGTTCCTGTAGTTACTGTAGTTTCTGTAGTCCTGTCGTTCCTGTAGTCCTGTAGTCATGTAGTTCCTGTAGTTCATGTAGTTCCTGTAGTTTCTGTTGTCCTGTAGTCCTGTAGTTCCTGTAGTTTCTGTAGTCCTGTAGTCCTGTAGTTCCTGTAGCCCTGTAGTTCCTATAGTTCCTGTAGTTACTGTAGTCCTGTAGTTCCTGTAGTCCTGTAGTTCCTAGTCCTGTAGTTCCTGTAGTTCTCTAATCCTGTAGTTACTGTAGTTTCTGTAGTCCTGTAGTTTCTGTATTCCTGTAGTTCCTGTAGTTACTGTAGTTCCTGTAGTTACTGTAGTTTCTGTAGTCCTGTCGTTCCTGTAGTCCTGTAGTCATGTAGTTCCTGTAGTTCATGTAGTTCCTGTAGTTTCTGTTGTCCTGTAGTCCTGTAGTTCCTGTAGTTTCTGTAGTCCTGTAGTCCTGTAGTTTATGTAGTCATGTAGTTTCTGTAGTCCTGTAGTCCCTGTAGTCCTGTAGTTTCTGTAGTCCTGTAGTTCCTGTAGTTCATGTAGTTTCTGTAGTCCTGTAGTTTCTGTAGTCCTGTAGTTCCTGTAGTTCATGTAGTTTCTGTAGTCCTGTAGTTTCTGTAGTCCTTTAGTTCCTGTAGTTTCTGTAGTCCTTTAGTTCCTGTAGTTTCTGTAGTCCTGTAGTTCCTGTAGTTCCAGTAGTTTCTGTAGTCCTTTAGTTCCTGTAGTCCTTTAGTTTCTGTAGTCCTGTAGTTCCTGTAGTTCCAGTAGTTTCTGTAGTCCTTTAGTTCCTGTAGTCCTTTAGTTTCTGTAGTCCTGTAGTTCCTGTAGTTCCAGTAGTTTCTGTAGTCCTTTAGTTCCTGTAGTTTCTGTAGTCCTTTAGTTCCTGTAGTTCCTGTAGTTCCTGTAGTTCCTGTAGTCCTGTAGTTCCTGTAGTTCCTGTAGTCCTGTAGTTCCTGTAGTTTCTCATTTTCAGTCATTGCAGTTGTTTTCTGACCTCTGGAATAACCCGACCTGCTGCTCACACATTGACTGGTGTGGCCATCAGTTGCATTCTGACTGTCCATACTGTAGGTGGTTAATGTGAACCAGTAACAAGTGTGTCCCCAGTACACTCACTCTGTGTTTACAGCCGGACACTCAGTCCAACACCTGAGGTTGGTCTTTGGTCTACAGGCTGAGTTGGATGATGAGCGTTTTTGCAGCATGTCCGCCCAGTCTAATTCTGACAGAAAACTGCCAGCCAGGGTCTCACAGAGTCTCTCCTGGTGTTATCACATTCATCTGAGTGTTAGGGGTGTGGAGAGGCACTTATTTACCAGAACTACAGCTTTTTTTTCTACAGTTCCACGCTTTCTGGTTTCACTTATCGAATGAGGACGACCTGATGGTAGCCAGGCCTCTGTAGGAACGGATGAATGTGTATGTGAAGCTCTGTGACGAGTCCTAAAGACTGGATGAAGCACTTTATACATACAATCCATCTACAAGAGGCAGCTGCCCCCCCCCCCCCCTCCAGTCAGTACAGTGGGGGCAGGGTTCAGGTGAGTTCAGGTACACCTGTCTGACTGAGACACAGAGACACAGCTCAGGGTGTCTGGGTGCTGGATCAGAAGGGGTTGGGGTCTCTTTGTCCTCTGCCTGCCAGCTGCTGGGACGTTAGGGAGACTCAATACCTCCTCAACCAGGACACAAAGCAGCAGAACCACCATCTGGGTCTGCAGCCACCGTCAGCCAATCAGAGGCAGGGTCAGGGTCACATGGTGTCTGTTACCTGGGCGGAAATGTCTCTGTTCATGTGGACTGATTCCTCCCTGCAGGAGTCTTTAAAGAGTCCTCGTTCTCCTGTCTGTCCTCAGACTGAACGCCTCTCCTCACGGTGTGTGTTCTGAGGTTTACCCAGGACCTGTGTGTGTAGAGTGTGTGCTCAGAGTGTGTGTAGAGTGTGTGTGTGTAGAGTGTGTGCTCAGAGTGTGTGTAGAGTGTGTGTGTGTAGAGGTGGATCAAAGCCTGCCTCTAACTGAGCAGAACAGCAGTGTGTAATGTAAAGCATGTGCAGCATGTTTCAGACTGCTTCAGATCTGAGAGGAAGACCTGTTGCTCTGGAGCCTCTCTCTGTGAGAAGCTGCAGATTCAACATATAAAACCAGCATGAACCCCCCCCCCCACACACACACACACACACTTCACTACTGACATTAACACAATTATTGTTTTATATTACAACTTTTCTAATGAGGCTTATTAAATATGTGCAACAGAGAACATTTGACAACGCCAGGGCATTGTTCTTGTTTCATGTTGGCTTTTTCTTTTCTCTCTCCATGTCATTTCCTGCATGTTCCCAGAGATATATGAATGTTCCCAGAGATAGATGAATGTTCCCAGAGATAAATGAATGTTCCCAGAGATAAATGAATGTTCCCAGAGATAAATGAATGTTCCCAGATAAATGAATGTTCCCAGAGATAAATGAATGTTCCCAGAGATAGATGAATGTTCCCAGAGATAGATGAATGTTCCCAGAGATAGATGAATGTTCCCAGATAAATGAATGTTCCCAGAGATAAATGAATGTTCCCAGATAAATGAATGTTCCCAGAGATAAATGAATGTTCCCAGATAAATGAATGTTCCCAGAGATAAATGAATGTTCCTAGAGATAGATTAATGTTCCCAGAGATAAATGAATGTTCCCAGATAAATGAATGTTCCCAGAGATAAATGAATGTTCCCAGATAAATGAATGTTCCCAGAGATAAATGAATGTTCCCAGAGATAGATTAATGTTCCCAGAGATAGATGAATGTTCCCAGAGATAGATGAATGTTCCCAGAGATAAATGAATGTTCCCAGAGATAAATGAATGTTCCCAGATAAATGAATGTTCCCAGAGATAAATGAATGTTCCCAGAGATAGATGAATGTTCCCAGAGATAGATGAATGTTCCCAGAGATAAATGAATGTTCCCAGATAAATGAATGTTCCCAGAGATAGATGAATGTTCCCAGAGATAGATGAATGTTCCCAGAGATAAATGAATGTTCCCAGAGATAGATGAATGTTCCCAGAGATAGATGAATGTTCCCAGAGATAGATGAATGTTCCCAGAGATAAATGAATGTTCCCAGAGATAGATGAATGTTCCCAGATAAATGAATGTTCCCAGAGATAGATGAATGTTCCCAGATAAATGAATGTTCCCAGAGATAGATGAATGTTCCCAGATAAATGAATGTTCCCAGATAAATGAATTTCCCAGAGATAAATGAATGTTCCCAGAGATAGATGAATGTTCCCAGAGATAGATGAATGTTCCCAGAGATAGATGAATGTTCCCAGATAAATGAATGTTCCCAGATAAATGAATGTTCCCAGATAAATGAATGTTCCCAGAGATAGATGAATGTTCCCAGATAAATGAATGTTCCCAGATAAATGAATGTTCCCAGATAAATGAATGTTCCCATATAAATGAATGTTCCCAGATAAATGAATGTTCCCAGAGATAGATGAATGTTCCCAGAGATAGATGAGTGAGTGAGTGCGTGCGTGCGTGCGTGCGAGCGAGCGAGTGTTTGTGTGTGATATGCGGTTCTCCCTCTCTGTGAGGACCATCTGTGTCTCTGCAGAAGGGGCTTCTGGGTAACCTGGGTCTGAGGACAATGGAGATTACTGCTGTCTGATCTGAGTCTGAACTCAGTCTGGGGGGGGGGGCGTCAGTGAGGGGGGAAGCCTGTCAGTCAGGGGGGGGGCAGTGAGAGTGATGCGTTCAGAGCCCTCAGGTTATCTCAGTGTTTATGACTGTGGAGAGTTATTGTTTGAAGCCATTTGTCCTCTCTCTGCCTTTTGTCTGGTTTTATGACGCCTCTTGTTGGAGGTCAGCTTTAACAAGAAGAACATGAGATCATTGACAGAGGGGGGGGGGGAACACCCCACAACCCACAACCAGGGCACAGACAGCACTCCATCATCTGCTGGATTTACAAACTGAAAACATGTTGTCACCTGAAGACACTCAGCAGATATACTTTAGCTTGATAGAGAGAATAGAATGTGAAATGCCCAGAGCCCAGAGTCAGAGATGGGTTTGAGTAGCGGTCAGCTCTAAAACACATTGAGGGTTTATGAGGACCATCACTCTTCCTGGTCCACAGGCCCCATAAAGACACGTCAACAGGTGAACAACCACTACGTCCACATGTTGCTAAGAGGAAGTACCTCTGAAGGCAGCCACCTCTGTCCATGTGTCTTCAGAAACGCTCTGTAGTCTCAGTGTGATGAGGGCGTCTCTGTAAAGGGATTCAAACTGAATATGTGTGTATGTGTGTGTGTGTGTGTGTGGGGGGGGGGTCTACAGGTTGATCCTCTTGTTGATGCAGGGACAGTTTAAAGGAAGAGAGATGCCTCCCTTTCTCAGTAATCAGGGTGTGAGGATAACATCAGAGA
>JAPTMU010000024.1:4055888-4075888 GCA_028583405.1 Pogonophryne albipinna | reverse complement strand
AATAGAAATACAATAGAAGAAGTGCCAGAAGAGTCTGTAAACACGTAGATGGAATATGAGATATAGATAGATGCAAACAGATGGACGTTCTTTAAAAGGTTCTGGTGTTTAATAATCTTATCGTCTGACTCCTGCTGACCCTCAGAGATCAGGAGGAGGTGCAGTCTGACTCCTGCTGACCCTCAGAGATCAGGAGGAGGTGCAGTCTGACTCCTGCTGACCCTCAGAGATCAGGAGGAGGTGCAGTCTGACTCCTGCTGACCCTCAGAGATCAGGAGGAGGTGCAGTCTGACTCCTGCTGACCCTCAGAGATCAGGAGGAGGTGCAGTCTGACTCCTGCTGACCCTCAGAGATCAGGAGGAGGTGCAGTCTGACTCCTGCTGACCCTCAGAGATCAGGAGGAGGTGCAGTCTGACTCCTGCTGACCCTCAGAGATCGGGAGGAGGTGCAGTCTGACTCCTGCTGACCCTCAGAGATCAGGAGGAGGTGCAGTCTGACTCCTGCTGACCCTCAGAGATCAGGAGGAGGTGCAGTCTGACTCCTGCTGACCCTCAGAGATCAGGAGGAGGTGCAGTCTGACTCCTGTTGACCCTCAGAGATCAGGAGGAGGTGCAGTCTGACTCCTGATGACCCTCAGAGATCAGGAGGAGGTGCAGTCTGACTCCTGCTGACCCTCAGAGATCGGGAGGAGGTGCAGTCTGACTCCTGCTGACCCTCAGAGATCGGGAGGAGGTGCAGTCTGACTCCTGCTGACCCTCAGAGATCAGGAGGAGGTGCAGTCTGACTCCTGCTGACCCTCAGAGATCAGGAGGAGGTGCAGTCTGACTCCTGCTGACCCTCAGAGATCAGGAGGAGGTGCAGTCTGACTCCTGATGACCCTCAGACATCAGGAGGAGGTGCAGTCTGACTCCTGATTACACAATGTGTGTTTCTGCTGAAGAAGAGGGGGGGGGGGGTGAGAGAGGGGGGGGGGGGTGACTTCATCCTCTGAGAGCTTCTGGGAAATAAGGGTGTGTTTGAAACATGAAGCTGCTGGGAGAGGCCAGTAGTGATGAAGAGGAGGAAACAGATATTCCCCTCCTCTTCGTCCCTCTCTGTTCCACCATGGCTGCGTACGGCCTGAAGGATCACACACACCGTGACCTTCGTGTGTTCCAGTACGGCCTGAAGGATCACACACACCGTGACCTTCGTGTGTTCCAGTACGGCCTGAAGGAGCACACACACAGTGACCTTCGTGTGTTCCAGTACGGCCTGAAGGATCACACACACAGTGACCTTCGTGTGTTCCAGTACGGCCTGAAGGAGCACACACACAGTGACCTTCGTGTGTTCCAGTACGGCCTGAAGGATCACACACACAGTGACCTTCGTGTGTTCCAGTACGGCCTGAAGGATCACACACACAGTGACCTTCGTGTGTTCCAGTACGGCCTGAAGGATCACACACACCGTGACCTTCGTGTGTTCCAGTACGGCCTGAAGGAGCACACACACAGTGACCTTCGTGTGTTCCAGTACGGCCTGAAGGAGCACACACACCGTGACCTTCGTGTGTTCCAGTACGGCCTGAAGGATCACACACACCGTGACCTTCGTGTGTTCCAGTACGGCCTGAAGGAGCACACACACAGTGACCTTCGTGTGTTCCAGTACGGCCTGAAGGATCACACACACCGTGACCTTCGTGTGTTCCAGTTTGAAGGGCACTGCTGTAAGGAAGCCAGTAGATAACAGTTTCACCCGTAGAACGCCATCGTGCTGACTGCAGCTTCTATTGGGACTGGTTGGTTGCTCACATGGTGATCCTGGCCCCGTGCAGCTGCAGGTCCTGCAGGTTCAGGTCCTGCAGCTTCAGGTCCTGCAGGTTCAGGAGGTCCTGCAGGTTCAGGTCCTGCAGGTTCAGCTCCTGCAGGTTCAGGTCCTGCAGGTTCAGCTCCTGCAGCTTCAGGTCCTGCAGGTTCAGGAGGTCCTGCAGGTTCAGGTCCTGCAGGTTCAGCTCCTGCAGGTTCAGGTCCTGCAGGTTCAGCTCCTGCAGGTTCAGGTCCTGCAGGTTCAGCTCCTGCAGGTTCAGCTCCTGCAGGTTCAGGTCCTGCAGGTTCAGGTCCTGCAGCTTCAGGTCCTGCAGGTTCAGGTCCTGCAGGTTCAGGTCCTGCAGGACATGTGGCTGAAAGGGAAATATGTGGATATAACTGTGTGTGAATCCAAAGCCTCCCACAGGTGTTTCTCTACGGACCAATCACAGCTCAGCATGGTTCAGGTTACCTCAAAGCTCCACAGAGACCGGGATCAAAGAGTTCCCGGTACTTTCCAGAACTCCCTCTAAAGGAAAGTTAGAGCAGGCTAGAGGCGAGGATCACCGTGTGCTCCTGGGTGGGAGGTACGGTTCCTCATAAGGGCTGCATGGGTTAACCCTCACTGAGTTCAGCTAGAAGGACTCGGTCTGATTTGGGTTTGATCTGCTTTGGGTTTGATCTGCTTTGGGTTTGATCTTCTTTGCGTTTGATCTGCTTTGGGTTTGATCTGCTTTGGGTTTGATCTTCTTTGCGTTTGATCTGCTTTGGGTTTGATCTTCTTTGGATTTGATCTTCTTTGGGTTTGATCTTCTTTGGGTTTGATCTTCTTTGGGTTTGATCTTCTTTGTCATTTAAGATGAGTTGGTGTATGTGGTATAGAATATAGCCCCGCCCCCTTTGAAGAGGAGTCAATGTGTTCACATGTGGATTTCATCCAAAGGTAATGAAACTCTGACACCATGTGGAGAGAGAGAGGACTCTTTAAAGTAGAGACACTACATACTGATATACACCTGAACATCAGCAGGAGAGGACTCTTTAAAGTAGTGACACTACATACTGATATACACCTGAACATCAGCAGGAGAGGACTCTTTAAAGTAGAGACACTACATACTGATATACACCTGAACATCAGCAAGAGAGGACTCTTTAAAGTAGAGACACTACATACTGATACACACCTGAACATCAGCAGGAGAGGACTCTTTAAAGTAGAGACACTACATACTGATATACACCTGAACATCAGCAGGAGAGGACTCTTTAAAGTAGAGACACTACATACTGATATACACCTGAACATCAGCAAGAGAGGACTCTTTAAAGTAGAGACACTACATACTGATACACACCTGAACATCAGCAGGAGAGGACTCTTTAAAGTAGAGACACTACATACTGATATACACCTGAACATCAGCAGGAGAGGACTCTTTAAAGTAGAGACACTACATACTGATACACACCTGAACATCAGCAGGAGAGGACTCTTTAAAGTAGAGACACTACATACTGATATACACCTGAACATCAGCAGGAGAGGACTCTTTAAAGTAGAGACACTACATACTGATATACACCTGAACATCAGCAGGAGAGGACTCTTTAAAGTAGAGACACTACATACTGATATACACCTGAACATCAGCAGGAGAGGACTCTTTAATGTAGAGACACTACATACTGATATACACCTGAACATCAGCAGGAGAGGACTCTTTAAAGTAGAGACACTACATACTGATATACACCTGAACATCAGCAGGAGAGGACTCTTTAAAGTAGAGACACTACATACTGATATACACCTGAACATCAGCAGGAGAGGACTCTTTAATGTAGAGACACTACATACTGATATATACCTGAACATCAGCAGGAGAGGACTCTTTAAAGTGGAGACTCTACATACTGATATACACCTGAACATCAGCAGGAGAGGACTCTTTAAAGTAGAGACACTACATACTGATATACACCTGAACATCAGCAGGAGAGGACTCTTTAAAGTAGAGACACTACATACTGATATACACCTGAACATCAGCAGGAGAGGACTCTTTAAAGTAGAGACACTACATACTGATATACACCTGAACATCAGCAGGAGAGGACTCTTTAAAGTAGAGACACTACATACTGATATACACCTGAACATCAGCAGGAGAGGACTCTTTAAAGTAGAGACACTACATACTGATATACACCTGAACATCAGCAGGAGAGGACTCTTTAAAGTAGAGACACTACATACTGATATACACCTGAACATCAGCAGGAGAGGACTCTTTAAAGTAGAGACACTACATACTGATATACACCTGAACATCAGCAGGAGAGGACTCTTTAAAGTAGAGACACTACATACTGATATACACCTGAACATCAGCAGGAGAGGACTCTTTAAAGTAGAGACACTACATACTGATATACACCTGAACAGGACTCTTTAAAGTAGAGACACTACATACTGATATACACCTGAACAGGACTCTTTAAAGTAGAGACACTACATACTGATATACACCTGAACATCAGCAGGAGAGGACTCTTTAAAGTAGAGACACTACATAATGATATACACCTGAACATCAGCAGGAGAGGACTCTTTAAAGTAGAGACACTACATACTGATATACACCTGAACATCAGGACTCTTTAAAGTAGAGACACTACATAATGATATACACCTGAACATCAGCAGGAGAGGACTCTTTAAAGTAGAGACACTACATACTGATATACACCTGAACATCAGCAGGAGAGGACTGTTTAAAGTAGAGACACTACATACTGATATACACCTGAACATCAGCAGGAGAGGACTCTTTAAAGTAGAGACACTACATACTGATATACACCTGAACATCAGCAGGAGAGGACTCTTTAAAGTAGAGACACTACATACTGATATACACCTGAACATCAGCAGGAGAGGACTCTTTAAAGTAGAGACACTACATACTGATATACACCTGAACATCAGCAGGAGAGGACTCTTTAAAGTAGAGACACTACATACTGATATACACCTGAACATCAGCAGGAGAGGACTCTTTAAAGTAGAGACACTACATACTGATATACACCTGAACATCAGCAGGAGAGGACTCTTTAAAGTGGAGACAGTACATACTGATATACACCTGAACATCAGCAGGAGAGGACTCTTTAAAGTAGAGAGACTACATACTGATATACACCTGAACATCAGCAGGAGAGGACTCTTTAAAGTAGAGACACTACATACTGATATACACCTGAACATCAGCAGGAGAGGACTCTTTAAAGTAGAGACACTACATACTGATATACACCTGAACATCAGCAGGAGAGGACTCTTTAAAGTAGAGACACTACATACTGATATACACCTGAACATCAGCAGGAGAGGACTCTTTAAAGTAGAGACACTACATACTGATATACACCTGAACATCAGCAGGAGAGGACTCTTTAAAGTAGAGACACTACATACTGATATACACCTGAACAGGACTCTTTAAAGTAGAGACACTACATACTGATATACACCTGAACAGGACTCTTTAAAGTAGAGACACTACATACTGATATACACCTGAACATCAGCAGGAGAGGACTCTTTAAAGTAGAGACACTACATAATGATATACACCTGAACATCAGCAGGAGAGGACTCTTTAAAGTAGAGACACTACATACTGATATACACCTGAACAGGACTCTTTAAAGTAGAGACACTACATAATGATATACACCTGAACATCAGCAGGAGAGGACTCTTTAAAGTAGAGACACTACATACTGATATACACCTGAACATCAACAGGAGAGGACTGTTTAAAGTAGAGACACTACATACTGATATACACCTGAACATCAGCAGGAGAGGACTCTTTAAAGTAGAGACACTACATACTGATATACACCTGAACATCAGCAGGAGAGGACTCTTTAAAGTAGAGACACTACATACTGATATACACCTGAACATCAGCAGGAGAGGACTCTTTAAAGTAGATACACTACATACTGTATACACCTGAACATCAGCAGGAGAGGACTCTTTAAAGTAGAGACACTACATACTGATATACACCTGAACATCAGCAGGAGAGGACTCTTTAAAGTAGAGACACTACATACTGATATACACCTGAACATCAGCAGGAGAGGACTCTTTAAAGTAGAGACACTACATACTGATATACACCTGAACATCAGCAGGAGAGGACTCTTTAAAGTAGAGACACTACATACTGATATACACCTGAACATCAGCAGGAGAGGACTCTTTAAAGTAGAGACACTACATACTGATATACACCTGAACATCAGCAGGAGAGGACTCTTTAAAGTAGATACACTACATACTGGTATACACCTGAACATCAGCAGGAGAGGACTCTTTAAAGTAGAGACACTACATACTGATATACACCTGAACATCAGCAGGAGAGGACTCTTTAAAGTAGAGACACTACATACTGATATACACCTGAACATCAGCAGGAGAGGACTCTTTAAAGTAGAGACACTACATACTGATATACACCTGAACATCAGCAGGAGAGGACTCTTTAAAGTAGAGACACTACATACTGATATACACCTGAACATCAGCAGGAGAGGACTCTTTAAAGTCGAGACACTACATACTGATATACACCTGAACATCAGCAGGAGAGGACTCTTTAAAGTAGAGACACTACATACTGATATACACCTGAACATCAGCAGGAGAGGACTCTTTAAAGTAGAGACACTACATACTGATATACACCTGAACATTAGCAGGAGAGGACTCTTTAAAGTAGAGACACTACATACTGATATACACCTGAACATCAGCAGGAGAGGACTCTTTAAAGTAGAGACACTACATACTGATATACACCTGAACAGGACTCTTTAAAGTAGAGACACTACATACTGATATACACCTGAACAGGACTCTTTAAAGTAGAGACACTACATACTGATATACACCTGAACATCAGCAGGAGAGGACTCTTTAAAGTAGAGACACTACATAATGATATACACCTGAACATCAGCAGGAGAGGACTCTTTAAAGTAGAGACACTACATACTGATATACACCTGAACAGGACTCTTTAAAGTAGAGACACTACATAATGATATACACCTGAACATCAGCAGGAGAGGACTCTTTAAAGTAGAGACACTACATACTGATATACACCTGAACATCAACAGGAGAGGACTGTTTAAAGTAGAGACACTACATACTGATATACACCTGAACATCAGCAGGAGAGGACTCTTTAAAGTAGAGACACTACATACTGATATACACCTGAACATCAGCAGGAGAGGACTCTTTAAAGTAGAGACACTACATACTGATATACACCTGAACATCAGCAGGAGAGGACTCTTTAAAGTAGAGACACTACATACTGATATACACCTGAACATCAGCAGGAGAGGACTCTTTAAAGTAGAGACACTACATACTGATATACACTTGAACATCAGCAGGAGAGGACTCTTTAAAGTAGAGACACTACATACTGATATACACCTGAACATCAGCAGGAGAGGACTCTTTAAAGTAGAGACACTACATACTGATATACACCTGAACATCAGCAGGAGAGGACTCTTTAAAGTAGAGACACTACATACTGATATACACCTGAACATCAGCAGGAGAGGACTCTTTAAAGTAGAGACACTACATACTGATATACACCTGAACATCAGCAGGAGAGGACTCTTTAAAGTAGAGACACTACATACTGATATACACCTGAACATCAGCAGGAGAGGACTCTTTAAAGTAGAGACACTACATACTGATATACACCTGAACATCAGCAGGAGAGGACTCTTTAAAGTAGAGACACTACATACTGATATACACCTGAACAGGACTCTTTAAAGTAGAGACACTACATACTGATATACACCTGAACAGGACTCTTTAAAGTAGTCTCTCCAGGTTAGCTCTGCACCCAGAGGTCGGGGGGGGGGGGGGGGATCAGGAGGTTGTAGAAAGTAATGAAGACATTCCTCCACCTCTGTCTTTTGTGTTTCTCTTTATAAGGTCAGAAAGCCTGGGATCATAAGGGGGGGGCAGATAAAGGAGAAATGAAACATAAACAGGGCTCACCCTCAGATCATGGGAGGAATCACACACACACACACACACACACACACACACACACACAATCTCTTAACCCTTCTTCCTTTAACTTTTCTATTAAACCTGTAGTGCCGAAGTTTGTTGGAATCTCATCTCTTTCTCTGGTCGATAGCAGAAGCTTTCAGTGTGTGTCTCTGTGTGTCAGTGTGTGTCTCTGTGTGTCTCTGTGTGTCAGTGTGTGTCTCTGTGTGTCTCTGTGTGTCTCTGTGTGTCAGTGTGTGTCTCTGTGTGTCTCTGTGTGTCAGTGTGTGTCAGTGTGTGTCAGTGTGTGTCTCTGTGTGTCAGTGTGTGTCTCTGTGTTTCTCTGTGTGTCAGTGTGTGTCTCTGTGTGTCAGTGTGTGTCTCTGTGTGTCAGTGTATGTCTCTGTGTGTCAGTGTGTGTCTCTGTGTGTCAGTGTGTGTCTCTGTGTGTCTCTGTGTGTCAGTGTGTGTCTCTGTGTGTCAGTGTGTGTCTCTGTGTGTCAGTGTATGTCTCTGTGTGTCAGTGTATGTCTCTGTGTGTCAGTGTGTGTCTCTGTGTGTCAGTATGTGTCTCTGTGTGTCTCTGTGTGTCAGTGTGTGTCTATGTGTGTCAGTGTGTGTCTCTGTGTGTCAGTGTATGTCTCTGTGTGTCAGTGTGTGTCTCTGTGTGTCTCTGTGTGTCAGTGTGTGTCTCTGTGTGTCTCTGTGTGTCAGTGTGTGTCTCTGTGTGTCAGTGTGTGTCTCTGTGTGTCAGTGTGTGTCTCTGTGTGTCAGTGTGTGTCTGTGTGTCAGTGTGTGTCTCTGTGTGTCAGTGTGTGTCTCTGTGTGTCAGTGTGTGTCAGGTGTCAGTGTCATATCTCTCAGCTTCAGGAGAACATGGGAAACAGCCCCACTCTCTGTTGTTATTCCAGCTTCTCTCGACCGGAGAACCAGGAAGTAGAACCAGGAGAGTTAAGAGGACCTCCTACAGGTCTCTCAGACGTTAAGAGGACCTCCTACAGGTCTCTCAGATGTTAAGAGGACCTCCTACAGGTCTCTCAGACGTTAAGAGGACCTCCTACAGGTCTCTCAGATGTTAAGAAGACCTCCTACAGGTCTCTCAGATGTTAAGAGGACCTCCTACAGGTCTCTCAGATGTTAAGAGGACCTCCTACAGGTCTCTCAGACGTTAAGAGGACCTCCTAGGATTATATATACATATCTAGGATTAAAAGACTAATGTCACAGCAGGATTTGGAAAGACTTGTCCATGCTTTTATCTTCAGTAGACTGGACTACTGCAATGGTGTCTTCACAGGTCTCACTAAAACATCTATTAGAAAGCTGCAGCTGATTCAGAACGCCGCTGCTCGAGTCCTCACTGACACTAAGAAAGTGGATCACTCCTGTTCTGAAGTCTTTACACTGGCTTCCTGTGTGTCAAAGAATAGATTTCTAAATACTGCTGCTGGTTTATAAAGCACTGAATGGTTTAGGCCCAAAATACATTTGTGACCTCCTGCTAAATGATGAACCATCCAGATCTCTCAGGTCTTCAGGGACTGGTCAGCTTTCTGTCCCCAGAGTCAGAACTAAACCTGGAGAAGCAGCGTTTAGTTATTATGCTCCAAATATCTGGAACAAACTCCCAGAAACCTGCAGGTCCGCTGCAACTCTGACTACTTTCAAATCCAGGCTGAAGACTTTTCTTTTTGTCGCTGCTTTTAATTGAACTATTCACATCTTAGACTGCACTGTAACTTTTATCACTGTATGTCTTTTAATGTTTATTTTATTAGCTTTTCTTTTTAATGACTGATTTGAAATGCCATTTTCTTAAAGGTGGGGTAGGTAAGTTTCAGAAACCGGCTCGAGTGTCCCTTCCTTCAGACTTCCTTACAGAGCACCTCCTCCAACACACACGAACGCGCACATAACGTCAGCAGACTGGTGAAAGTGGCCGCCTGTTGCTGGCGAGTCATTGAAGTACTGCTGCAATGCACGCCCAATGACGGCACGCCCAATGACGGCACGCCCAATGAGGGCACGCCCAATGACGGCACGCCCAATGACGGCACGCCCAATGAGGGCACGAGATACATTTGTGCATGCACGAGATGGAAGGCTGACAGACAGTGCGGCAATCCAATCCGTTTAGCCGGGCCGGCTAAACGGATTGGATGTACTTTTTACAGCAGCTTCCACAGATGACATTTTTGTATGGATTTGTTGTCAAAGCACTTCAGATATTCATTGCTTTCGGGATGTTAAGAGCATTCCATAGAATATAACAACAAGTGTATCTCGAGCCGGTTTCTCAAACTTACCTACCCCACCTTTAATGTTTTTCATTTTTTGTAAAGCACTTTACCCCCCCCCCATGCAGAACTCTTCATAAGGTGCTGGAGGTCAGAGGTCAAAGGTTCCTGAACGCAGCACGACCTCCGCTGAACCGAGAGAGAGAGAGAGAGAGAGAGAGAATGAGAGAGAGGGAGGGAGGGAGGGAGAGAGAGAGGGAGGGAGTGAGAGAGAGAATGAGAGAGAGAGAGGGAGGGAGGGAGGGAGAGAGAGAGGGAGAGAGAGAGAGAGAATGAGAGAGAGAGAGGGAGGGAGGGAGAGAGAGAGAGAGGGAGGGAGAGAGAGAGAGAGAGAGGAGTCTGGGGTTCCCTCGTAAACCCTTCATGTTGTCTTGAACACTAACGTCACGCTGGCCTGCGATGACGCTCTCACTGAATTCCTGCTGGTCACTGAGCCAGTAAACGCACCACACACTCGGTGAACACACACTCGGTGAACACACACTCAGTGAACACACACTCAGTGAACACACACTCAGTGAACACACACTCAGTGAACACACACTCAGTGAACACACAGTCAGTGAACACACACTCAGTGAACACACACTCAGTGAACACACAGTCAGTGAACACACACTCAGTGAACACACACTCAGTGAACACACAGTCAGTGAACACACACTCAGTGAACACACACTCAGTGAACACACAGTCAGTGAACACACACTCAGTGAACACACACTCAGTGAACACACACTCGGTGAACACACACTCGGTGAACACACACTCAGTGAACACACACTCAGTGAACACACACTCAGTGAACACACACTCAGTGAACACACACTCAGTGAACACACAGTCAGTGAACACACACTCGGTGAACACACACTCGGTGAACACACACTCAGTGAACACACACTCAGTGAACACACAGTCAGTGAACACACACTCAGTGAACACACACTCAGTGAACACACAGTCAGTGAACACACACTCGGTGAACACACACTCGGTGAACACACACTCAGTGAACACACACTCAGTGAACACACACTCAGTGAACACACAGTCAGTGAACACACACTCAGTGAACACACACTCACAGGAAGAGTTTCCATGTCAGATATTTGAAAATACCCTCAGAGAGAGAATCTGCAGTAAATATGAACCGCTGTGACGACAGTGTGTGTGTGTGTGTGTGTGTGTGTGTGTGTGTGTGTGTGTGTGTGTGTGTGTGTGTGTGTGTGTGTGTGTGTGTGTGTGTGTGTGTGTGTGTGTGTGTGTGTGTCCTCATCTGTAGCCTGTTATTGTCTCATGACACCGCACTGTGAATGAATCAAAGTAAAGAAGTCATCATGAACACATCAGTCCATCAGACAGAGGGCTGCTGTGCCTCCTGTCATCATTAATGGACGTCTCTTTAAAATGACCGCTCAGAGGAGAGGAGTTCTCATTTCTCTAACCGCCTGCTGCTTCCCCTCCTCTCTCCTCGGTTCCCCTCCTCGACTCCTCTCTCCTCGGTTCCCCTCCTCTCTCCTCGGTTCCCCTCCTCGACTCCTCTCTCCTCGGCTCCCCTCCTCTCTCCTCGGTTCCCCTCCTCGACTCCTCTCTCCTCGGCTCCCCTCCTCTCTCCTCGGTTCCCCTCCTCGACTCCTCTCTCCTCGGCTCCCCTCCTCTCTCCTCGGCTCCCCTCCTCTCTCCTCCGCTCGCATCTCCTGTGGGCGGGACTAATTATCGAGGATAGGAGTCGAGGAGGGGACATTTAAGAATTGAGAAACCTCTAGTGTGTGTGTGTGTGTGTGTGTGTGTTAGATTGAGTTGCAGCAGGGCTTGTGTGTGCAGACGGGTGTTTAAAGTTCATATTGAAACTTCATTCAGATATTTTCCACATAATTTAATCCTTACTTTTTCAACTTGTTCATATTTACTTGAAAGTCTTGAATTAGCCAAAATCTGTATTCACTTAATAAACCTTCAATATTTAACATTGGGCGTTTCATGAAGCTTTTTAACATCACGTGCTCTACTCTGAATACCTGTATATTATATTGATACCTGTGTATTTCCTTCCCAGCGGTGTCGGACCTGGACACGGAGAGTAAACTGACGGATCGGTTCTGCTTGGCCCGGCTGACCCAGAGGAACCACTTCCTGTCAGAATCCAGACCCGCATGCATCACAGATATGCTCTCAGAGACAGGTACACACACACACACACACACACACACACACACACACACACACACACACACACACTTGCATACACACACACACACACACACACACTCGCATACACACACACACACACACACACACACACACACTCGCATACACACACACACACACACACACTCGCATACACACACACACACACACACACACACACACTCGCATACACACACACACACACACACACACACACTCACACACACTCACTCACTCACTCACTCTCTCACACACACACACACACACACACTCACACACTCACACACACAGCTCTCCTGGTGTGGTGCTCCCTCTGGTGGACAGATGTAGGAACTGTTCTCTATGCAGCCCCTCTCCGCTCTGAGGAACATTGCATTTAGCTGAGGCTTTTATCCAGAGCGACTTACAGTAAGTGCGTTCGATCAACAAAATACAAACTTGAAGAAAACAGAATCATAAAGTACATCAGGTTTCATCGAGCCAAACATTTCAAGTGCTACTCAACTGGCTTTAGATAAGCCAGTCCTTTATTAGTATATAAGTGCTTTGTTAATAGTTCTATGGCTCGAAGTGGAGTCGAAAGAGATGAGTTTTCAGTCTGGAAGGTGTGTAAGCTTTCTGCTGTCCTGATGTCAATGGGAGCTCATTCCACCATCTTGGAGCCAGGATAGCAAACCCACGTGTTTCTGCTGATGGGAACTTGGGTCCCCCTCGCAGCGAGGGTGCAGCGAGCCGTTTGGTTGATGCAGAGCGGAGTGCACGTGCTGGGGTGTACGGTTTAACCATGTCCTGGATGTAGGAAGGGCCAGATCCATTCGCAGCATGGTACGCAAGCACCATTGTCTTGAAGTGGATTCTAGCAGTTACTGGAAGCCAGTGGAGGGAGCGGAGGAGCGGAGTGGTGTGGGAGCATTTAGGAAGGTTGAAGACCAGACGAGCCGCTGCATTCTGGATGAGCTGCAGAGGTCGGATGGCACATGCAGGTAGACCAGCCAGGAGGGAGTTGCAGTAGTCTAGGCGTGAGATGACGAGAGCCTGGACCAGAACCTGCGTGGCTTTCTGGGTCAGCTGGGGACGTATCCTCCTGATGTTGTAAAGCGTGTATCTGCAGCAACGGGTTGTAGCAGCGATGTTTGCAGTGAAGGACAGGTTGTTATCTAGGGTCACACCCAGATTCCTTGCAGTCTGAGTCGGGGAAACAACAGAGGTGCCGATGTTGATCGTCGGGTCAAGAGTGGGACAATCTTTTCCCGGAAGGAAAAGCAGTTCAGTCTTGTCAAGGTTGAGCTTGAGGTGATGAGCAGACATCCACTGAGAGATGTCAGCTAGACAAGCAGAGATGCGTGCGACGACCTGGGTTTCTGAGCGGGGAAAGGACAGAATTAATTGGGTGTCGTCAGCGTAGCAGTGGTATGAAAAACCATGCGGGCTAATGACAGATCCGAGCGAGTTTGTGTACAGGGAGAAGAGGAGGGGACCAAGAACAGAGCCCTGAGGGACCCCTGTAGTTAATTGACAAGGGTCGGACTCGGACCCTCTCCAAGTTACCCTGTAGGTGCGGTCTTTGAGGTGTTAGGTGAGGAGGGAAAGTGCAGAGCCTGAAACTCCAAGTTCTTGGAGAGTGCGAAGGAGGATCTGATGGTTCACCGTGTCGAATGCAGCAGACAGGTCCAACAGGATGATGACAGAGGAGAGGGAGGCTGCTTTAGCAGTGTGCAGTTCCTCAGTGACAGCAAGGAGGGCAGTTTCTGTGGAGTGACCTGCCTTGAAACCAGACTGGTGCGGATCCAGAAGGTTGTTCTGATGGAGATAACAGGAGAGTTGTTTAAAGACAGCGCGTTCAAGTGTTTTAGACAGGAACGGGAGGAGAGAGACAGGCCTGTAGTTTATAACATCAGACGGGTTGAGAGTGGGTTTCTTTAGGAGAGGGTTTACTCTTGCCTCCTTGAGACTGTTTGGAAAGTGACCAGAAGTTAGAGAAGTGTTGATGAAATGGGTGAGAAACGGTAGAATATCAGGAGCGATAGTCTGAAGGAGGTTTGAAGGGATAGGGTCCAGAGGACAGGTGGTAGGGCGGGCAGAGGTAATGAGGGTAAGAACCTCACTTGGAGAGAGAGGGGAAAAGGAGGTCAGTGTGTGGGTGGAAGGAGGGTCTGGTGACCCAGTGGTGAGTAAAGGTGAGTCAGAAAAAGAAGAGCGAATATCATCAACCTTTTTTTCAAAGTGGTTAACAAAGTCGCTTGACAGAAGGGAGGAGGGGGTAGGGGCTTTAGGAGGGTCCAGGAGGGAGGAGGGGGAAGGGGCTTTGGGGGGGTCCAGGAGGGAGGAGGGGGAAGGGGCTTTGGGGGGGTCCAGGAGGGAGGAGAAGATGGAAAATAGTTTTTTGGGATTGGAATAGGAAGATTGGATCTTATCTTGAAAGAAAGTGCTTTTTGCCTGAGAGATGGAAGCAGAGAAAGAGGAGAGGAGAGCCTGATAGGATAGGAGGAACATTTAAACTGAATCTCAAATAAAATCTCTTTAGCCGCGTTCACACCGCAGTACTTTTCCCACTTTAGTTCCGATATAGTTCCGAAATGTCGCGTTCACACCAAAAAGAGCCGGAACTAAAATGAGTTCATCAGAACCATTTTTTTAATTAACTCATGGCAACACAAAAGAAAACATGGGAGCGGTGGAGATGAGGAGGTGTCGGCGTTCTGGCGATTTACTCGGAAGGCTTCAGTAGAAGCTGCTGGGAGTCCCAGCAGCTTCTACTGAAGCCTTCCCCAACTCTGGGGACTTCCGGCCGGGGACTCCGGGTGGCAGTACACGCCGTGAAGTGGTTTGCGGCCTGCCAGTAAACCCAAAGCAGAAGAAGAAGAAGTGACGTCAGCGGCTTCATTTGCCTAATCCTCCCTCAGGGACTTATTCCGGTGTGAACGCGATCTGTACTTAGTTCATGAGAACTAGAGAGTTCTGTGGGTGTTTCAGAGAGGAGGTTTCTCTGTGTCTCTCTGTGTTTCAGAGAGGAGGTTTCTCTGTGTCTCTCTGTGTTTCAGAGAGGAGGTTTCTCTGTGTCTCTCTGTGTTTCAGAGAGGAGGTTTCTCTGTGTCTCAGAGAGGAGGTTTCTCTGTGTCTCTCTGTGTCTCAGAGAGGAGGTTTCTCTGTGTCTCTCTGTGTTTCAGAGAGGAGGTTTCTCTGTGTCTCTCTGTGTCTCAGAGAGGAGGTTTCTCTGTGTCTCTCTGTATTTCAGAGAGGAGGTTTCTCTGTGTCTCTCTGTGTCTCAGAGAGGAGGTTTCTCTGTGTCTCTCTGTGTCTCAGAGAGGAGGTTTCTCTGTGTCTCTCTGTGTCTCAGAGAGGAGGTTTCTCTGTGTCTCTATGTGTCTCAGAGAGGAGGTTTCTCTGTGTCTCTCTGTGTTTCAGAGAGGAGGTTTCTCTGTGTCTCTCTGTGTCTCAGAGAGGAGGTTTCTCTGTGTCTCTCTGTATTTCAGAGAGGAGGTTTCTCTGTGTCTCTCTGTGTCTCAGAGAGGAGGTTTCTCTGTGTCTCTCTGTGTCTCAGAGAGGAGGTTTCTCTGTGTCTCTCTGTGTTTCAGAGAGGAGGTTTCTCTGTGTCTCAGAGAGGTGTCTCAGAGAGGAGGTTTCTCTGTGTCTCTCTGTGTTTCAGAGAGGAGGTTTCTCTGTGTCTCTCTGTGTTTCAGAGAGGAGGTTTCTCTGTGTCTCTCTGTGTTTCAGAGAGGAGGTTTCTCTGTGTCTCTCTGTGTCTCAGAGAGGAGGTTTCTCTGTGTCTCTCTGTGTTTCAGAGAGGAGGTTTCTCTGTGTCTCTCTGTGTCTCAGAGAGGAGGTTTCTCTGTGTCTCAGAGAGGAGGTTTCTCTGTGTCTCAGAGAGGTGTCTCAGAGAGGAGGTTTCTCTGTGTCTCTCTGTGTTTCAGAGAGGAGGTTTCTCTGTGTCTCTCAGTGTCTCAGAGAGGAGGTTTCTCTGTGTATCTCTGTGTCTCAGAGAGGAGGTTTCTCTGTGTCTCTCTGTGTCTCAGAGAGGAGGTTTCTCTGTGTTTCAGAGAGGAGGTTTCTCTGTGTCTCTCTGTGTTTCAGAGAGGAGGTTTCTCTGTGTCTCTCTGTGTCTCAGAGAGGAGGTTTCTCTGTGTCTCTCTGTGTCTCAGAGAGGAGGTTTCTCTGTGTCTCTCTGTGTCTCAGAGAGGATGTTTCTCTGTGTCTCAGAGAGGAGGTTTCTCTGTGTCTCTCTGTATTTCAGAGAGGAGGTTTCTCTGTGTCTCTCTGTGTCTCAGAGAGGAGGTTTCTCTGTGTCTCTCTGTGTCTCAGAGAGGAGGTTTCTCTGTGTCTCAGAGAGGAGGTTTCTCTGTGTCTCAGATAGGTGTCTCAGAGAGGAGGTTTCTCTGTGTCTCTCTGTGTTTCAGAGAGGAGGTTTCTCTGTGTCTCTCTGTGTCTCAGAGAGGAGGTTTCTCTGTGTCTCTCTGTGTCTCAGAGAGGAGGTTTCTCTGTGTCTCTCTGTGTCTCAGAGAGGAGGTTTCTCTGTGTCTCTCTGTGTCTCTCTGTGTCTCAGAGAGGAGGTTTCTCTGTGTCTCTCTGTGTCTCAGAGAGGATGTCTCTCTGTGTCTCAGAGAGGAGGTTTCTCTGTGTGTCTCTGTGTCTCAGAGAGGATGTCTCTCTGTGTCTCAGAGAGGAGGTTTCTCTGTGTCTCTCTGTGTCTCAGAGAGGAGGTTTCTCTGTGTCTCTCTGTGTCTCTCTGTGTCTCAGAGAAGATGTCTCTCTGTGTCTCAGAGAGGAGGTTTCTCTGTGTCTCAGAGAGGATGTCTCTCTGTGTCTCTCTGTGTCTCAGAGAGGATGTCTCTCTGTGTCTCTCTGTGTCTCAGAGAGGATGTCTCTCTGTGTTTCTCTGTGTCTCTCTGTGTCTCAGAGAGGATGTCTCTCTGTGTCTCTCTGTGTCTCTCTGTGTCTCAGAGAGGATGTTTCTCTGTGTTTCAGAGAGGATGTCTCTCTGTGTCTCTCTGTGTCTCAGAGAGGATGTCTCTCTGTGTCTCTCTGTGTCTCAGAGAGGATGTCTCTCTGTGTCTCTCTGTGTCTCAGAGAGGATGTCTCTGTGTTTCAGAGAGGATGTCTCTCTGTGTCTCTCTGTGTTTCAGAGAGGATGTTTCTCTGTGTTTCAGAGAGGATGTCTCTCTGTGTCTCAGAGAGGATGTCTCTCTGTGTCTCTCTGTGTCTCTCTGTGTTTCAGAGAGGATGTCTCTCTGTGTTTCTCTGTGTCTCAGAGAGGATGTCTCTATGTGTCTCAGAGAGGATGTCTCTTTGTGTTTCAGAGAGGATGTCTCTCTGTGTCTCAGAGAGGATGTCTCTCTGTGTTTCAGAGAGGATGTCTCTCTGTGTCTCAGAGAGGATGTCTCTCTGTGTCTCTCTGTGTCTCTCTGTGTTTCAGAGAGGATGTCTCTCTGTGTCTCAGAGAAGATGTCTCTCTGTGTCTCTCTGTGTTTCAGAGAGGATGTCTCTCTGTGTCTCAGAGAGGATGTCTCTCTGTTTCTCTCTGTGTCTCAGAGAGGATGTCTCTCTGTGTCTCTCTGTGTCTCAGAGAAGATGTCTCTCTGTGTCTCTCTGTGTCTCAGAGAGGATGTTTCTCTGTGTCTCAGAGAGGATGTCTCTCTGTGTCTCTCTGTGTCTCAGAGAGGAGGTTTATCTGTGTCTCAGAGAGGATGTCTCTCTGTGTCTCAGAGAGGATGTCTCTCTGTGTCTCTCTGTGTCTCAGAGAGGATGTCTCTCTGTGTCTCAGAGAGGATGTTTCTCTGTGTCTCAGAGAGGATGTTTCTCTGTGTCTCAGAGAGGATGTCTCTCTGTGTTTCAGAGAGGATGTCTCTCTGTGTCTCTCTGTGTCTCAGAGAGGATGTCTCTCTGTGTCTCTCTGTGTCTCAGAGAGGATGTTTCTCTGTGTCTCAGAGAGGATGTCTCTCTGTGTCTCTCTGTGTCTCAGAGAGGATGTCTCTCTGTGTTTCAGAGAGGATGTCTCTCTGTGTCTCAGAGAGGATGTCTCTCTGTGTCTCTCTGTGTCTCAGAGAGGATGTCTCTCTGTGTCTCTCTGTGTCTCAGAGAGGATGTCTCTCTGTGTTTCAGAGAGGATGTCTCTCTGTGTCTCAGAGAGGATGTTTTTCTGTGTCTCTCTGTGTCTCAGAGAGGATGTCTCTCTGTGTCTCTCTGTGTTTCAGAGAGGATGTCTCTCTGTGTCTCAGAGAAGATGTCTCTCTGTGTCTCTCTGTGTTTCAGAGAGGATGTCTCTCTGTGTCTCAGAGAGGATGTCTCTCTGTGTCTCTCTGTGTCTCAGAGAGGATGTCTCTCTGTGTCTCTCTGTGTTTCAGAGAGGATGTCTCTCTGTGTCTCAGAGAGGATGTCTCTCTGTGTTTCAGAGAGGATGTCTCTCTGTGTCTCAGAGAGGATGTCTCTCTGTGTCTCTCTGTGTCTCAGAGAGGATGTCTCTCTGTGTCTCTCTGTGTCTCAGAGAGGATGTTTCTCTGTGTTTCTCTGTGTCTCAGAGAGGATGTTTCTCTGTGTCTCAGAGAGGATGTCTCTCTGTGTCTCTCTGTGTCTCAGAGAGGATGTCTCTCTGTGTCTCTCTGTGTCTCAGAGAGGATGTTTCTCTGTGTCTCAGAGAGGATGTCTCTCTGTGTCTCTCTGTGTCTCAGAGAGGATGTCTCTCTGTGTCTCTCTGTGTCTCAGAGAAGATGTTTCTCTGTGTCTCAGAGAGGATGTTTCTCTGTGTCTCTCTGTGTCTCAGAGAGGATGTCTCTCTGTGTCTCTCTGTGTTTCAGAGAGGATGTCTCTCTGTGTCTCAGAGAGGATGTCTCTCTGTGTCTCTCTGTGTCTCAGAGAGGATGTCTCTCTGTGTCTCTCTGTGTCTCAGAGAGGATGTCTCTCTGTGTCTCTCTGTGTTTCAGAGAGGATGTCTCTCTGTGTCTCAGAGAGGATGTCTCTCTGTGTCTCTCTGTGTCTCAGAGAGGATGTCTCTCTGTGTCTCTCTGTGTCTCAGAGAGGATGTTTCTCTGTGTTTCTCTGTGTCTCAGAGAGGATGTCTCTCTGTGTCTCTCTGTGTCTCAGAGAGGATGTCTCTCTGTGTCTCTCTGTGTCTCAGAGAAGATGTTTCTCTGTGTCTCAGAGAGGATGTCTCTCTGTGTCTCTCTGTGTCTCAGAGAGGATGTTTCTCTGTGTCTCTCTGTGTCTCAGAGAGGATGTCTCTCTGTGTCTCTCTGTGTCTCAGAGAGGATGTTCTCTGTGTCTCTCTGTGTCTCAGAGAGGATGTTTCTCTGTGTCTCTCTGTGTCTCAGAGAGGATGTTTCTCTGTGTCTCTCTGTGTCTCAGAGAGGATGTTTCTCTGTGTCTCTCTGTGTCTCAGAGAAGATGTTTCTCTGTGTCTCAGAGAGGATGTTTCTCTGTGTCTCTCTGTGTCTCAGAGAGGATGTTTCTCTGTGTCCTCTGTGTCTCAGAGAAGATGTTCTCTGTGTCTCAGAGAGATGTTTCTCTGTGTCTCTCTGTGTCTCAGAGAGGATGTTTCTGTGTTCTCTGTGTCTCAGAGAGGATGTTTCTCTGTTTCTCTGTGACTCAGAGAGGATGTCTCTCTGTGTC
>JAPTMU010000024.1:4019552-4054888 GCA_028583405.1 Pogonophryne albipinna | reverse complement strand
AAGCATGGAGGGACGCAAGGAAACCACGAGAAGCAGGAAATGATTTTTAAGAGCAATGGGACGTCCTTTCCTCCGGGGCGTCACGTGAAGCGAACGTCGTTTGTGATGACGCCGCACAGCTGATCGTCTGACAGCAAGCTCTGTCCCCGTTGTTTCCACAAACACCCCCCCCCCCCCGCCTCTGTTAGCACACATTTACTGACACACACATGTGTATCATCTGTTGTAGACCCCAATAAATAAAATCAGATAAGAACTCATTCTCAAAAAAGATAAACGCCATTCTTAAAATGTATAAACGAACAATAGTTAGATTAATATTGATTAGAGCAGAATAGAAATAAAATAATAGAGAGAAGAAACAGAGATATGTTATCTATGAAAACCCAGTTAGATGAACATTGGATTGCACACTGTGTGTGTTTGTGTGGATATGCAGCACATTAACATTTTAATAGACTTAATGACTGAATGGAAATGACAATACATGAAAATGTAAAACGAAAAAAGCGATCATGAAAATGTTTCCAATAAATGAATGAAATGATTTTTGACCCCTTTGTTGTCAGATATATCACATATTTGTAACTAAATGAAACATGAATGAAACAAAGCACGGTATAAACTGAGGAGTGACTCTAGTGAGGTTCATGTGTTTTTCTTCACTCCGCTGGGAAACTGCTCTCATGTCAAGAAGCATGAGATCAGTGCATGCACTGCCTCGTCCAATCAGGAGCGATACACAGTAAGGGGGCGGGGGAGTATCTGAGGATTTCATCGGAGGATGGTCTGGTGATTCCTCGATTATCGCTTCTCCATTATCGCTCCTCCATTATCGCTCCTCCATTATCGCTCCTCGCTCCTCGCTCCTCCGGCAGAAATAAGAGCCATGGGACGCTACTCAAGATGGCGCAGACAAATCAACTTCCGGTGAGACCGAGGACCGAGGAGCGAGGAAATGAAAATAGTCGACCTGAGACAGGGCCAGGTTCCTTCCCTTAGGGACCGAGTGACCCCCTTCCCTTAGCGGACCGAGTGACCCTCCTTCCCTTAGGGTCTCCTTCCTTGAGGGACCGAGTGACCCTCCTTCCCTTAGGGCCTCCTTCCTTTAGGGACCGAGTGACCCTCCTTCCCTTAGGGCCTCCTTCCTTTAGGGACCGAGTGACCCTCCTTCCCTTAGGGCAGTGGTTCTCAAACTTTTTTGTCTTTCCCCACTTTGAACAGGGGGCCTTTTCAAGCCCCACCTGTTCCTCGCTGCTCCAATAAAATGGTAGGCCAAGCTTAAAATGGTCAAATGTATCGTTCTATAACAGGGGTCAGTAGTAGTAACAATCCCGCTTTCGTCACATTAGTATGTATAAAAAGTGACAAGTGACACGCCCCCAAGTATGCAAATGAGCTAAGTCCGCCTCCCATTGTTTGAGACCCTTTGATGTGAGATAACAGGTAGGTGTGAAAAGCCCCCTGTGTAGTGCCTTTGTTGTCTAATTCTTTGATGTTTGTAAGGTAGTCTCTTTGAAGTTATGTTGTCTGGCCCCTGTCCCCCCTTGTAGTCTAAGCCTTTGATGTGAGATAACAGGTAGGTGTGAAAAGCCCCCTGTGTAGTGCCTTTGTTGTCTAATTCTTTGATGTGTTGATTAAGGCAGTCTCTTTTGAAGTTATGCTGTCTGGTCCCCTCAGGGTTGTATAATCTAATTAGCCTTTGATGTTTTGCCCTTTGATGTGGTGTGTTATAAGCCTTTGATGTTAATCTAAGTGTCTCTTTGAAGTTATGCGTGAGACTGTCACCCCCTCCCAGCCCAGGCCTCTCCCCCCTTCTCCACCCCCTTCCTTTTGGGCTATGAGGCTAGCAGATAGTGGGGGAGAGAATTAGGTGAAATAGAAATATGCTCAAACTAATTAAAAGACAGTAAGTTTCCACTTACCAAGTCACCTTGCAAAAAAGAAAATTGGCCAATAGACGCCTGTGACAACTTACCGCCATCCGTCCGGAGCGCCAGTCAAGAAACGAATGCCACAGCTGTGGGGAGTCAGACGCCTACAGCCAGAGATCTTTGCATAAACTTATCTCGTGCCCTCTTTTGGGCGTGTGAGCGCGTTCATGTGTGCTGGAGGAGGGGCTCTGTGAGGAAATGGCAGATTTTCGGTTGTGTACTTTTCTAATTCTAGCTCACTCGAGCTGGTTTCTCCAAGATGATCTACCCCTACCTTTAAGAACAATTAACACACACACACACACACACACACACACACACACACACACACACACGTTGGAGTTGGCCTTTGATGTGAGGGTTTGAGATAAGCCTGGGATGTAAATCTATATGTTGATTAAGACACTCTCTGTGAGGTGAGGTCTCCAGGTCTCCCTTGAAAAAGAGATCATTGATCTCAATGGGATTTTACCTGGATAAATAAAGGTTTTGAATTGAATTGAATTGAATTGTGAGAAGCGAGGGGATGGAGTTAGTTTTTCAAAAAGAAATACGCTCAAACTAAATAAAACAGCCATTAATTTTCACTCACTAAGACACCTAAAAACGTTATTGTCCTCTCTAGATTTGATTCAGGGTTTTGCTTTAAATGATTAGTGCTTGCTAAGGATGTTTCTTTTCAAGTTTTTGTGAAACTGTTAACTACAAGGAAGTATCTGTTTGCAAAGAAGGTATTCATATTAATTTAAAAAAGATTTATTTAGGTTTAATAGTGATAACTAAGTTTCACTCTGTGGGGGGATAAAAGAAGCATTGTTAATCACCTGGATAAAGGACTCTTTAAAGCAGAGATACCATATGCAGACACACACACCTGAATATCAGCAGGAGAGGACTCTCTAAAGTAAATACATTATAGGGTTAAAATAAGATATATATGTGGTGGAATTAGTTTTAAACAGTCACCTTACACTTTTTTAGTTGTCCTCTCTAAATTAGATGTAAGGTTTTTTTTAAATGATTAGTGTTAATTAAGGGCTATTGTTATTTTGGTTTATAAGGGGATAAGAGTTCAACTTTTAAAAATTGCACAGGATCATTCTAAGAAGAGTGAGAGGGCTAATGAGCCAGCACCATATCTCCTCTATGCATTTTCTTGACCTGTATCTGATCTTGAAAAACTCTGGTAAGTACTTTTTTATTTTTATTTTATAATATCATGTAATTATTAAATGTTGTTTTTTTTGGTAGGGGTTAAACTAGTATATTATGTGGATAGTATATTATTAGATACTTACAAATGTTATGTTTTTTCTGTTTACAGTAGAGACCCTGTGTGCTGAAATCTCCTGACACAGAGTACTTCATGATAGTGGTCAGCTTTTTAACACAAAAGTGTATCTTTCTCAGAGAATTTAAGCACAAATCTGTCAAATGTTCAAAACAGCCTTCACTGAAATAGCCTCAAAATCACAAACTGCCATTAAGAGTCAGATTCTTAACGAAATCTACTCAGAGTACTTCGTGGTAGTGGTCAGCTTTTTAAGTACAAAAGTGTATCTTTCAGTAACTTTTTGAGAGAAATTTAAACATAAATCTGTCAAATGTTCAAAACAGCCTTCATTGAAATAACCTCAAAATGACAAACTGCCATTAAGAGTCAGATACTTAATTAAATGTACTGACACAAATGATACTTCATTATCTACTTTTTCAGCTTTTATACACAAAAGTGTATCTTGCAGTAACTTTCTCAGAGAATTTAAAACATAAATCTGTCAAATGTTCAAAAACAGCCTTCACTGACATAGCCTCAAAATGACAAACTGCCATTAATAGTCAGATTCTTAACGAAATCTACTCAGAGTACTTCATGGTAGTGGTCAGCTTTTTAAATACAAAAGTGTATCTTTCAGTAACTTTCTGAGAGAATTAAGCATAAATCTGTCAAATGTTCAAAACAGCCTTCACTGAAATAGCCTCAAAATGACAAACTGCCATTAAGAGTCAGAATCCTAACGAAATCTACTGACACAGAGTACTTCATTATCTACTTTTCAGCTTTTAATACACAAAAGTGTATCTTTCAGTAACTTTCTCAGAGAATTTAAGCATAAATCTGTCAAATGGTCAAAACAGCCTTCACTGACATAGCCTCAAAATGACAAACTGCCATTAATAGTCAGATTCTTAACGAAATCTACTCAGAGTACTTCATGGTAGTGGTCAGCTTTTTAAATACAAAAGTGTATCTTTCAGTAACTTTCTGAGAGAATTAAACATAAATCTGTCAAATGTTCAAAACAGCCTTCACTGAAATAGCCTCAAAATGACAAACTGCCATTAAGAGTCAGAATCCTAACGAAATCTACTGACACAGAGTACTTCATTATCTACTTTTCAGCTTTTAATACACAAAAGTGTATCTTTCAGTAACTTTTCTCCGAGAATTTAAGCATAAATCTGTCAAATGTTCAAAACAGCCTTCACTGACATAGCCTCAAAATCACAAACTGCCATTAAGAGTCAGAATCCTAGAGAAATCTATTCAGAGTACTTCATGGTAGTGGTCAGCTTTTAAATACAAAAGTGTATCTTTCAGTAACTTTTTGAGAGAATTAAGAATAAATCTGTCAAATGTTCAAAACAGCTTTGTTTCACTGAAATGGCGTCAAAATCACAAACTGGCTGAAACTATACAGTGAATTGGAGAAATTACAGCACAGAGTTTTCTACTCCGTCACAGATAGTATAATCTATGTGACAAGACAGGGGCAGTCTCCAGTACTTTCATGGTAGTGGTCAGCTTTTTAAATACAAAAGTGTATCTTTCGGTAACCTTTTGAGAGAATTAAGCATAAATCTGTCAAATGTTCAAAACAGCCTTCACTGAAATAGCCTCAAAATCACAAACTGCCATTAAGAGTCAGATTCTTAACGAAATCTACTGACACAAAGTACTTAATTATCTACTTTTCAGCTTTTAAAAAAGAAAAGTGTATCTTTCAGTAACTTTTTGAGAGAATTAAGCATAAATCTGTCAAATGTTCAAAACGGCCTTGTTTCACTGAAATGGCGTCAAAATCACAAACTGGCTGAAACTATACAGTGAATTGGAGAAATTACAGCACAGAGTTTTCTACCACGACACATATAGTATAATCTATGTGACAAGACAGGGGCAGTCTCCAGTACTTTCATGGTAGTGGTCAGCTTTTAAAAAAGAAAAGTGTATCTTTCGGTAACTTTCTGAGAGAATTAAGCATAAATCTGTCAAATGTTCAAAACAGCCTTCACTGAAATAGCCTCAAAATCACAAACTGCCATTAAGAGTCAGAATCCTAACGAAATCTACTCAAACAGAGTACTTCATTATCTACTTTTCATCTTTTAAACACAAAAGTGTATCTTTCAGTAACTTTCTGAGAGAATTTAAGCATAAATCTGTCAAATGTTCAAAACAGCCTTGTTTCACTGAAATAGCGTCAAAATCACAAACTGGCTGAAACTGTACAGTGAATTGAAGAAATTACAGCACAGAGTTTTCTACTACGACACAGATAGTATAATCTATGTGACAAGACAGGGGCAGTCTCCAGTACTTTCATGGTAGTGGACAGCTTTTAAAAAGAAAAGTGTATCTTTCGGTAACCTTTTGAGAGAATTAAGCATACATCTGTCAAATGTTCAAAACAGCCTTGTTTCACTGAAATAGCCTCAAAATGACAAACTGCCATTAAGAGTCAGATGCTTGACGAAATCTCATGGTAGTGGTCAGCTTTTAAACATAAAAGTGTATCTTTCAGTATCTTTTTGAGAGAATTAAGCATAAATCTGTCAAATGTTCAAAACTGCCTTGTTTCACTGAATTGGATAAATGTATCCGAAAATAGTGTCTCTTAAGGCGGATATAGTCCCCTGATAACTCCCGTTACATTCCTCCAGAGTCAGAAATAGTGTAAGTTAACTTTTGGAAGAACCAGAGAAAAGGGTGAAAATGGATAAAATATATCCGAAAATAGTGTCTCTTAAGGCAGGTAGAGTCCCCTGACAACTCCTCTTACATTCATCCAGAGTCAGAAAAAGTCTGCCACGAAACATTTAAAGTGTATCATGTGCTCTCATTGTATGCTCTGTTTTTGACACAAAGATGCATTACATCTAAAAAAAACAGAGCATACAATGAGAGCACATGATACACTTTAAATATTTCGTTTACAATACTATTACTATATATGAAAGCAAAAAAAAAAAAAACACATTTTCATTTTGTAATGGTTGTTTAATTGAAAACACAACATTCAACGCATTTTCATAAAAAAAAAAAAACACATTACATTTTACCAAGTTAGTGTCGTAGTGCATACAAGGTGATAGACTTAACGATTTTCACTGCTGCTTCTCTCCGCGTTTCATTTACAGTGATCGGTTTATCGTTCAATTCCCATACTCTACCCGCCTTAAGAGACACTATTTTCGGATACAATTTCTCCATTTTCACCCTTTTCTCTGGTTCTTCCAAAAGTTAACTTACACTATTTCTGACTCTGGAGGAATGTAACGGGAGTTATCAGGGGACTATATCCGCCTTAAGAGACACTATTTTCGGATACATTTATCCAATTCAGTGAAACAAGGCAGTTTTGAACATTTGACAGATTTATGCTTAATTCTCTCAAAAAGATACTGAAAGATACACTTTTATGTTTAAAAGCTGACCACTACCATGAGATTTCGTCAAGCATCTGACTCTTAATGGCAGTTTGTCATTTGAGGCTATTTCAGTGAAACAAGGCTGTTTTGAACATTTGACAGATTTATGCTTAATTCTCTCAAAAGGTTACCGAAAGATACACTTTTCTTTTTAAAAGCTGTCCACTACCATGAAAGTACTGGAGACTGCCCCTGTCTTGTCACATAGATTATACTATCTGTGTCGTAGTAGAAAACTCTGTGCTGTAATTTCTCCAATTCAGTGTACAGTTTCAGCCAGTTTGTGATTTTGACGCTATTTCAGTGAAACAAGGCTGTTTTGAACATTTGACAGATTTATGCTTAAATTCTCTCAGAAAGTTACTGAAAGATACACTTTTGTGTTTAAAAGCTGACCACTACCATGAAGTACTCTGTTTGAGTAGATTTCGTTAGGATTCTGACTCTTAATGGCAGTTTGTGATTTTGAGGCTATTTCAGTGAAGGCTGTTTTGAATATTTGACAGATGTATGCTTAATTCTCTCAAAAAGTTACCGAAAGATACACTTTTCTTTTTTAAAAGCTGAAAAGTAGATAATGAAGTACTTTGTGTCAGTAGATTTCGTTAAGAATCTGACTCTTAATGGCAGTTTGTGATTTTGAGGCTATTTCAGTGAAGGCTGTTTTGAACATTTGACAGATTTATGCTTAATTCTCTCAGAAAGTTACCGAAAGATACACTTTTGTATTTAAAAAGCTGACCACTACCATGAAAGTACTGGAGACTGCCCCTGTCTTGTCACATAGATTATACTATCTGTGTCGTAGTAGAAAACTCTGTGCTGTAATTTCTCCAATTCACTGTATAGTTTCAGCCAGTTTGTGATTTTGACGCCATTTCAGTGAAACAAGGCTGTTTTGAACATTTGACAGATTTATGCTTAATTCTCTCAGAAAGTTACTGAAAGATACACTTTTGTATTTAAAAGCTGAAAAGTAGATAATGAAGTACTCTTAGTCAGTAGATTTCATTAGGATTCTGACTCTTAATGGCAGTTTGTCATTTTGAGGCTATTTCAGTGAAGGCTGTTTTGAACATTTGACAGATTTATGCTTAATTCTCTCAAAAAGTTACTGAAAGATACACTTTTGTATTTAAAAATCTGACCACTACCATGAAGTACTCTGAGTAGATTTCGTTAAGAATCTGACTCTTAATGGCAGTTTGTCATTTTGAGGTTATTTCAATGAAGGCTGTTTTGAACATTTGACAGATTTATGTTTAAATTCTCTGAGAAAGTTACTGAAAGATACACTTTTGTGTATAAAAGCTGAAAAGTAGATAATGAAGTACTCTGTGTCAGTAGATTTCGTTAGGATTCTGCCTCTTAATGGCAGTTTGTGATTTTGAGGCTTGAAACAGAGGCTGTTTTGACCATTTGACAAAATTATGCTTAATTCTCTCAAAAAGTTACCGAAAGATACACTTTTGTGTATTAAAAGCTGAAAAGTAGATAATGAAGTACTCTGTGTCAGTAGATTTCGTTAGGATTCTGACTCTTAATGGCAGTTTGTCATTTTGAGGCTATTTCAGTGAAGGCTGTTTTGAACATTTGACAGATTTATGCTTAATTCTCTCAGAAAGTTACTGAAAGATACACTTTTGTATTTAAAAAGCTGACCACTACCATGAAGTACTCTGAGTAGATTTCGTTAAGAATCTGACTATTAATGGCAGTTTGTCATTTTGAGGCTATGTCAGTGAAGGCTGTTTTGAACATTTGACAGATTTATGTTTAAATTCTCTGAGAAAGTTACTGCAAGATACACTTTTGTGTATAAAAGCTGAAAAAGTAGATAATGAAGTATCATTTGTGTCAGTACATTTCATTAAGAATCTGACTCTTAATGGCAGTTTGTCATTTTGAGGTTATTTCAATGAAGGCTGTTTTGAACATTTGACAGATTTATGTTTAAATTCTCTCAAAAAGTTACTGAAAGATACACTTTTGTACTTAAAAAGCTGACCACTACCATGAAGTACTCTGAGTAGATTTCGTTAAGAATCTGACTCTTAATGGCAGTTTGTGATTTTGAGGCTATTTCAGTGAAGGCTGTTTGAACATTTGACAGATTTGTGCTTAAATTCTCTGAGAAAGATACACTTTTGTGTTAAAAAGCTGACCACTATCATGAAGTACTCTGTGTCAGGAGATTTCAGCACACAGGGTCTCTACTGTAAACAGAAAAAACATAACATTTGTAAGTATCTAATAATATACTATCCACATAATATACTAGTTTAACCCCTACCAAAAAAAACAACATTTAATAATTACATGATATTCCATCCATCCATCCATCCATCTTCTTCCGCTTATCCGTGGTCGGGTCGCGGGGGTAGCAGTTCCAGCAGAGAGCCCCAAACTTCCTTTTCCCTGGCGACATCAACCAGCTCTGACTGGGGGATCCCAAGGCGCTCCCAGGCCAGCGAAGAGATATAATCCCTCCACCTGGTCCTAGGTCTACCCCTTGGTCTCTTCCCAGCTGGACGTGCCTGGAACACCTCCCTAGGGAGGCGCCCAGGTGGCATCCTAACTAGGTGCCCGAACCACCTCAACTGGCTCCTTTCGACGCGAAGGAGGAGCGGCTCAACTCCGAGTCCCTCCCTGATGACCGAACCTCTCACCTTATCCCTAAGGGAGACACCAGCCACCCTGCGGAGAAAACCCATCTCGGCCGCTTGTATCCGCGATCTCGTTCTTTCGGTCATGACCCATCCTTCATGACCATAGGTGAGGGTAGGAACGAAAATGGCCCGGTAGACAGAGAGCTTTGCCTTCCGGCTCAGCTCCCTTTTCGTCACAACGGTGCGGTAAAGCGACTGCAGTACCGCTCCCGCTGCTCCGATTCTCCGGCCCATCTCACGCTCCATTGATCCCTCACTCGAGAACAAGACCCCGAGATACTTGAACTCCTTCACTTGGGGTAAGGACTCATTCCCTTCTTGGAGTGGACAGTCCATCGGTTTCCTGCTGAGAACCATGGCCTCAGATTTGGAGGTGCTGATCCTCATCCCAGCCGCTTCACACTCGGTTGCGAACCGATCCAGTGAGTGCTGAAGGTCGCAGACCGATGAAGCCATCAGAACCACATCATCTGCAAAAAGCAGTGGTGCAATCCTTAGTCCACCGAACTGCAGACCCCCTCCCCCATGACTACGCCTCGAAATCCGATCCATGTATATTACAAACAGGATTGGTGACAAAGCGCAGCCCTGGCGGAGGCCAACCCTCACCGGAAATGGGTCCGACTTACTGCCGAGGACCCGGACACAGCTCTCGCTTTGGGAGTACAGAGATTGAATGGCCCTGAGTAGAGACCCCCTCACCCCATACTCCCGCAGCACCTCCCACAGTAACTCCCTGGGAACCCGGTCATACGCCTTCTCCAAGTCCACAAAACACATGTAGACCGGATAAGCGTACTCCCAGGCCCCCTCCAGGATCCTTGCGAGAGTAAAAAGCTGATCCGTCGTTCCACGACCAGGACGGAATCCGCATTGTTCCTCCTCAATCTGAGGTTCGACAATCGGCCTGACCCTCCTTTCGAGTACCTTAGAGTAAACTTTCCCGGGGAGGCTGAGTAGTGTGATGCCTCTGTAATTGGCACACACCCTCTGATCCCCCTTTTTAAAAATGGGAACCACCACCCCGGTCTGCCACTCCTTCGGTACTGTTTCCGACTTCCACGCAATGTTGATGAGACGTGTCAACCATGACAGTCCCTCAACACCCAGAGCCTTCAGCATTTCTGGGCGGATCTCATCCACCCCCGGGGCTTTGCCACCGCGGAATTGTTTAACAACCTCAGTGACCTCCCCCCGGGAGATTGGCGCCGATCCCCCGTCATACTCCAGCTCTGCCTCTAACATAGAGGGCGGAGTTGTCGGGTTCAGGAGTTCCTCAAAGTGTTCCTTCCAACGCCCCAACACTCCATCAGTTGAAGTCAACAACGTCCCATCCTTACTGTACACAGCTTGGATGGTTCCCTGCTTCCCCCTCCTGAGGTGTCGGAGAGTTTTCCAGAACAACTTTGGTGCCGCCCGAAAGTCCTTCTCCATGTCCTCTCCGAACTTCTCCCACACCCGCTGCTTTGCCTCGGCCACGGATGAGGCTGCTGCCCTTCGGGCCTGTCGGTACCTTGCAACTGCCTCGGGAGTCCCCCGGGATAACAAATCCCTGAAGGCCTCCTTCTTCCGTCGGACGGCTTCCCTGACCACCGGTGTCCACCAGGAGGTTCGAGGGTTACCGCCCCTTGAGGCACCTAGGACCTTGAGACCACAGCTCCCCGCCGCGGCTTCGGCAATAGAGGTTTTGAACACCGACCACTCTGGTTCAATGTCCCCAACCTCCACAGGAATGCCTGAAAAGCTCCGCCGGAGGTGTGAGTTGAAGGCCTCCTGAACTTGGGCCTCCTCCAGACGTTCCCAGTTCACCCGAACTACACGTTTGGGCTTACCAGGTCTATCCAGAGGCTTCCCCCGCCACTCGACCCAACTCACCACCAGATGGTGATCAGTTGACAACTCCGCCCCTCTCTTTACCCGAGTGTCCAAAACATACGGCCTCAGGTCCGATGATACGATAACGAAATCGATCATGGACCTTCTGCCTAGGGTGCTCTGGTACCACGTACACTTATGAGCATCCTTATGTTCGAACATGGTGTTTGTTATGGCCAATCCATGACTAGCACAGAAGTCCAGTAACAAACCACCACTCCGGTTCAGATCAGGGGGGCCGTTCCTCCCAATCACGCCCCTCCAAGTGTCTCCATCATTGCCCACATGTGCGTTGAAGTCTCCCAGCAAGATTAAAGAGTCCCCTTCAGGAGCCCCATACAGGACTCTTTCCAGGGTCTCCAAGAAGGCCGTATACTCTGAACTGCTGTTGGGTGCATAAGCACACACAACAGTCAGAGTTTTCCCCCCCATAACCCGCAGGCGTAGGGAGGCGACCCTCTCGTCCACTGGGGTAAACTCCAACAACGAAGCACCCAACCGGGGACTTGTGAGTATCCCGACACCCGCCCGGCGCCTCACACCTTGAGCAACTCCGGAGAAGAATAGAGTCCAACCCCTATCCAGAAGTAAGGTTCCAGAGCAGACGCTGTGCGTAGAGGTGAGCCCAACCAGATCCAACTGGTAACGCTCCACCTCCCGCACAAGCTCCGGCTCCTTCCCCCCCAGAGAGGTGACGTTCCACGTCCCCAAAGCCAGCTTCTGTCGCCCGGGTCTGGTCCGTCGAGACCCTCCACTTTCACTGCCACCCTTCTGGCAGCGCACCCGACCCCATCGCTGTTTCCCGTAGGTGGTGGGCCCGCGGGACGGAGAAGCGGAGGTGTTGCCCACGTTGCCTTTTCGGGCTGGGCCCGGCCGGGCTCCGTGGCAAGCCCGGCCACCAGACGCTCGCCGTCGAGTCCTCCTTCTGGGCCTGGCTCCAGAAAGGGACCCCGGGCTTCCTCCGGGCCGGGTATCCTCACTTCTTGTTTTTGTTTTTTTCATGAGGTCTTTTGAACAACAATTACATGATATTATAAAATAAAAATAAAAAAGTACTTACCAGAGTTTTTCAAGATCAGATACAGGTCAAGAAAATGCATAGAGGAGGTATGGTGCTGGCTCATTAGCCCTCTCACTCTTCTTAGAATGATCCTGTGCAATTTTTAAAAGTTGAACTCTTATCCCCTTATAAACCAAAATAACAATAGCCCTTAATTAACACTAATCATTTAAAAAAA
This sequence comes from Pogonophryne albipinna, assembly GCA_028583405.1. Lineage (NCBI taxonomy): Eukaryota > Metazoa > Chordata > Actinopteri > Perciformes > Artedidraconidae > Pogonophryne > Pogonophryne albipinna. Next base: position 4,042,459 of record JAPTMU010000024.1, on the reverse strand, counting down.
AAAAAAACCTTACATCTAATTTAGAGAGGACAACTAAAAAAGTGTAAGGTGACTGTTTTAAACTAATTCCACCACATATATATCTTATTTTAACCCTATAATGTATTTACTTTAGAGAGTCCTCTCCTGCTGATATTCAGGTGTGTGTGTCTGCATATGGTATCTCTGCTTTAAAGAGTCCTTTGTCCAGGTGATTAACAATGCTTCTTTTGTCCCCCCACAGAGTGAAACTTAGTTATCACTATTAAAACCTAAATAAGATCTTTTTTAAATTAATATGAATACCTTCTTTGCAAACAGATACTTCCTTGTAGTTAACAGTTTCACAAAAACTTGAAAAGAAACATCCTTAGCAAGCACTAATCATTTAAAGCAAAACCCTGAATCAAATCTAGAGAGGACAATAACGTTTTTAGGTGTCTTAGTGAGTGAAAATAAATGGCTGTTTTATTTAGTTTGAGCATATTTCTTTTTGAAAAACTAACTCCATCCCCTCGCTTCTCACAATTCAATTCAATTCAATTCAAAACCTTTATTTATCCAGGTAAAATCCCATTGAGATCAATGATCTCTTTTTCAAGGGAGACCTGGAGACCTCACCTCACAGAGAGTGTCTTAATCAACATATAGATTAACATCCCAGGCTTATCTCAAACCCTCACATCAAAGGCCAACTCCAACGTGTGTGTGTGTGTGTGTGTGTGTGTGTGTGTGTGTGTGTGTGTGTGTGTGTGTATGTGTGTGTGTGTGTGTGTTAATTGTTCTTAAAGGTAGGGGTAGGTCATTTTGGAGAAACCAGCTCGAGTGAGCTAGAATTAGAAAAGTACACAACCGAAAATCTGTCATTTCCTCACAGAGCCCCTCCTCCAGCACACATGAACGGGCTCACACGCCCAAAAGAGGGCACAAGATAAGTTTGTGCAAAGATCTCTGGCTGTAGGCGTCTGACTCCCGCACAGCTGTGGCATTCGTTTCTTGACTGGCGCTCCGGACGGATGGCGGTAAGTTGTCACAGGCGTCTCTTGGCCAATTTTCTTTTTTGCAAGGTGACTTGGTAAGTGGAAATTACTGTCTTTTTAAATTAGTTTTGAGCTTATTTCTATTTTCACCTAATTCCCTCCCCCACTATCTGCTAGCCCCATAGCCCAAAAGGAAGGGGGTGGAGAAAGGGGGGAGAGGCCTGGGCTGGGAGGGGGTTAGACAGTCTCACGCATAACTTCAAAGAGACACCTAGATTAACATCAAAGGCTTATAACACACCACATCAAAGGGCAAAACATCAAAGGCTAATTAGATTATACAACCCTGAGGGGACCAGACAGCATAACTTCAAAAGAGACTGCCTTAATCAACACATCAAATAAATAGACAACAAAGGCACTACACAGGGGGGCTTTTCACACCTACCTGTTATCTCACATCATAGGCTTAGACTACAAGGGGGGACAGGGGCCAGACAACATAACTTCAAAGAGACTACCTTAATCAACACATCAAAGAATTAGACAACAAAGGCACTACACAGGGGGGCTTTTCACACCTACCTGTTATCTCACATGAAAGGCTTAGACTACAAGGGGGGACAGGGGCCAGACAACATAACTTCAAAGAGACTACCTTAATCAACACATCAAAGAATTAGACAACAAAGGCACTACACAGGGGGGCTTTTCACACCTACCTGTTATCTCACATCTCGAACAATGGGAGGCGGGACTTAGCTCATTTGCATAATTGGGGGGCGTGTCCATCGGTCACTTTTTATGCATACTAATGTGACGAAAGCGGGATTGTTACTACTACTGGGGTCTCCAACCTTTTTTAGGATGAGGGCTACTTTCAAAACATAAAACAAGTCGAGGGCTACTTTTACTCCTCTTTTGTGTTTTTTTGCAGTGTATATATTTAGCACATTTTAACATTATTATATGCTACCTTTAACCTTTGAGTGCTGTTTGGGTCTGTGGGACCCGTTTGCAGTGTTTACTAAAATAAAATGTAGCAATTTAATTATTTTAACCTGCTTTATTTGGTGGTGGACGTCACATCCTCTAGGGGGGTCCAGGGGCATGCACCCCCAGGAAGATTTGTTTTAAATGTTGAAGTTAAATGCATCAATCTGGTGCACTTTGAGCTAGGGCTGCTCAATTCATTGTATTTTAATCGCAATTACGATTTTGGCTTGCAACGGTTATGAAAACAACATAATCGAGATAAAACGATTTTATTTATTTTTAAATAGGTTTTTCAGTTGAGTTATACTTAAAGTTCAGGGAAATCAACTGCTAAAAACATACTTTTCAAATTATTTTCTTCAATAAATTGATGTTTTCAAAGTAAAGTTAATCGTTTTTAATAATCGTGATATCAATTATTGACCCAAATAATCGAGATTATGATTTTTGCCATAATCGAGCAGCCCTACTTTGAGCCCAACATGAATTTATGGAAACAGCTCTCAGCACTCAGATGAAAGGGAGCTGTATACTTTTCAATAATCCAAACATCTTCAGAATATGATCACAACCAATCATTTAAACTTGTTTATTCTTATCTTATGTTACCTAGTTAGCATTCTTTCTTTTTATTTATGCATATTTGACTAATCCCTCCCCTTTTAAACTTTTTACTGTCCAAGAGTACACATCTCTCTCTCTCTCTCTCTCTCTCTCTCTCTCTCTCTCTCGCTCCACATTGCTTTTCTTCCCGACTGCAACGCTGCTGTGTGTGTCTGTGAGAACGTTTCACATGTGTGTATGAGAGATTTTTACCAGTGGCGAGCCTGTCTCTGAGGGCCTAAGATTTTCTACAAAATAATATTTAAAAACATTAAAACAAATTATATTTTTCTTTATATATATTTTTTTAATATGTTTTTAGTAATATTTGTCATTGGTTTTACCAAAAATAACTTGATTAAATTGTATTTAAAATAACATTTCCAAAGATATAAATCCTTTGAATCTGCCTATTCAGTTTCTGTTGGAATGTGAAGGGTTAAATGAAAGAAGCTCGTCTCTGGAGGTGAAGGCAGGAGCTGATTGGACGTCCAGCTGTGAACTCACAGAGGGTCGCTATAGTAACTGAAGAGAGAGTAATGTCAACTGACAGTACAATTGACCAATCATATCTTCCCTCTAAATGGGTGGGCTTTATTATCGCGGACTTTATGACAAGTTCCGCCCGCTGTGAAACGTTTCTTGTTTCCATAGCAACAACAACTGTCAACAGCGGAAACTCGCCTTCAAAATAAAAGCATGCCAAATTACACCTAAGACATACAACTGCAACGAAAGTAACAAACACAATGCAGTATCCTTTTCAATTTCAAAGAACACACATTGGGTTATTTACAGGTGTTGTTTTGTGTGGTAGAGGGTCGCTTTCATTGATGCGTTTTGCACCCGGGCCGTTGTTTTGATATTCCACCAGTGTGAAAAAATAAATAAATATTTTTATTATATTATATTCACCTATCACATCTCTGCGCCCCACCAGTGGGGCGCACCCCACACTTTGAGAAACGCTGCCTTAGGGTCTCCTTCCTTTAGGGTCTGAGTGACCCTCCTTCCCATAGGGACCGAGTGACCCTCCTTCCCTTAGGGTCTCCTTCCTTTAGGGCAGGGGTGGGGAACCTCCGGCCTCCGGGCCGTATACGGCCCGCGAGACAATTTGGTACTGCCCTCGAGGTAATTTATATAAACACACGCAAAAAAGAAAAAATGTAAGAAATCTAGACCGCAAAAAAATGAAACAAGCGAGTGCCTGTTTTTCCTGGCCAAGGTCAGGGTCCTTGAACACAACACGAGCCTAACGTGTCATCACGTGGTATATGTCTCGTCTGACAGGAGTGCAGTTCTGACGGAGAGCACCAGAACGCGGCTCCGGCACTTCCACAAACTGCAGTACCCATAAGGAGCCGGACACATGCCGCAGTTTCTGCGTGTCTTCAGCTGAAAGCCCAGAGGCATCGGTTCATCTGTCATTCTGATCATACAGTCAATAACTGTGTTGTTATTAGCATCTGGTTAGCTAGCTATGCTAACGAATATAAGAAGCCTTTTCTCCAACCAGTGAGGTAAAGGCACATCTTTATATGATCATTATAGTTATCAAAACACAAGAGAATAAAGTAAACAGGTATAAAATACTATATGACAGTAAAAAAAAGTTGTTATTAATAAAGAAGAATACAGTTTGAAAGGAGAGTGATTTGTCAAATATTCATAAAGAAAAATAAATCTGCTTAGAGTTCTGTTTCATCTGGATGTTGAGAGATGTTTCCATAGATCTCCTCATGTTGCTCTCAAAGTGCACCAGATTGATGCTTTCAACTTCCCGGAGCATGCCCCCCCGGACCCCCCTAGAGGAGGTTAGGTCCCCCCTAGAGGAGGTTAGGTCCCCCCTAGAGGAGGTTAGGTCCCCCCCCACTTAAATCATGTTCACATGGATAGGAAACTAAATACATTTGCACACATCTTGTGTCCATATCTTTCTGTTTGGTGGTCACGCCACACCGTGCACGTGCATGCGCGAGTCATGGTGAGATCTCTGGATTCAGAGGTTGCTTTTTCTTTGCACAGCATGAAATGAGTGGGCTGTGATTTTAGTATTTTTAAGCAGAGGTTGAGTTCAATAATTTGTACGGCCCTCGGAGGATATTGTAAAAATTGAAATGGCCCTTGAGAGGAAAAAGGTTCCTCACCCCTGCTTTAGGGTCAGATAACCCTCCTTCCCTTAGGGTCTCCTTCCCTTAGGGACAAAGTGGCCCTCCTTCCATTAGGGCCCCCTTCCCTTAGGGTCTCCTTCCCTTAGGGTCTCCTTCCCTTAGGGTCAGAGTGACCCTCCTTCCCTTAGGGTCTGAGTGACCCTCCTTCCCTTAGGGCCCCCTTCCCTTAGGGTCCGAGTGGCCCTCCTTCCCTTAGGGTCTCCTTCCCTTAGGGTCCGAGTGGCCCTCCTTCCCTTGGGGCCTCCTTCCCCTAGGGTCCGAGTGGCCCTCCTTCCCTTAGGGTCCGAGTGGCCCTCCTTCCCTTAGGGTCCGTGTGACCCTCCTTCCCTTAGGGTCTATACACCTGAACATCAGCAGGAGAGGACTCTTTAAAGTAGAGACACTACATACTGATATACACCTGAACATCAGCAGGAGAGGACTCTTTAAAGTAGAGACACTACATACTGATATACACCTGAACATCAGCAGGAGAGGACTCTTTAAAGTAGAGACACTACATACTGATATACACCTGAACATCAGCAGGAGAGGACTCTTTAAAGTAGAGACACTACATACTGATATACACCTGAACATCAGCAGGAGAGGACTCTTTAAAGTAGAGACACTACATACTGATATACACCTGAACATCAGCAGGAGAGGACTCTTTAAAGTAGAGACACTACATACTGATATACACCTGAACACCAGCAGGAGAGGACTCTTTAAAGTAGAGACACTACACACTGATATACACCTGAACATCAGCAGGAGAGGACTCTTTAAAGAAGAGACACTACATACTGATATACACCTGAACATCAGCAGGAGAGGACTCTTTAAAGTAGAGACACTACATACTGATATACACCTGAACATCAGCAGGAGAGGACTCTTTAAAGTAGAGACACTACATACTGATATACACCTGAACATCAGCAGGAGAGGACTCTTTAAAGTAGAGACACTACATACTGATATACACCTGAACATCAGCAGGAGAGGACTCTTTAAAGTAGAGACACTACATACTGATATACACCTGAACATCAGCAGGAGAGGACTCTTTAAAGTAGAGACACTACATACTGATATACACCTGAACATCAGCAGGAGAGGACTCTTTAAAGTAGAGACACTACATACTGATATACACCTGAACATCAGCAGGAGAGGACTCTTTAAAGTAGAGACACTACATACTGATATACACCTGAACATCAACAGGAGAGGACTCTTTAAAGTAGAGACACTACATACTGATATACACCTGAACATCAGCAGGAGAGGACTCTTTAAAGTAGAGACACTACATACTGATATACACCTGAACATCAGCAGGAGAGGACTCTTTAAAGTAGAGACACTACATACTGATATACACCTGAACATCAACAGGAGAGGACTCTTTAAAGTAGAGACACTACATACTGATATACACCTGAACATCAGCAGGAGAGGACTCTTTAAAGACCTCCTCTGAATCACTTCTTTCACTCATTGAAAACACACAGACGTCTTGGTGTTTTTATCAGGTTTATAAAAAGGAAATACTCAACGTCAGAAACACACTGTTTATCTGGTGGACAGATATGTTCAAGTAGTCTGAAGAAGACGAGGAGATGAAGGGCTCCCTCTGGGGATCTTATGGCACTGTGAAAGCAGGAAGGAGTAACAGCAAAGACTGTCAATTATTATAGAAACAGCTACAAAAGAGCAGACAGGACCTGAGAGACGCTGCAGGAAGCAGACCTGTGACTACGAGTGATTATCAAAGAGAAGCCTTGTCTTCACATTTCTAACTGTGTGTGATTTCTTTAAAATATTTCTACAAAATGTACATTCTGTCGCTGATACTCATGGTTAAACCCATAAAACTGTACACTTCTGTTCTCATGCTAACAGGGATTAACGGGATGACGATCAGAACAAAGATCAGGGATATCTGCAGGATGGAGACGTCCAACACGACCTTAGAGAAGCTAAACATTACCCTGTCCTTATTTTCATTTATTAGAATAGTCTTGAGTTTTTTAAATAGCGGACAGAACTGTCTCTTAAACCACAGGAGAGCTACAGGTAATGGACCTGAGGGTCAGGTGTTCCTCTCCTGATCTGCAGCTGTTACAGAAACCTCCCGACGTCATTATCATACAAATAGTTCACATTGGGTTAGGGTCTATGCGTCCACACTGTTCCGTCGCATTGAAGCTTGCCGGTGGGCGTGTCTGACGTGCGACCAACAACCAATCACATTAATCTCCCGCCCCGGACACACAGGCACGCGGTTTGATTGGCTAGCGATTGTACTGGCATATGATTTGATTGGCTGGCGTTTCTGTCGACGCTTGAAAAGTTGAATTTTTCTCAACTTTTGAAACGAGCAACGGAGGCAAAGCGTGACGTCACCCCATTCAAAGTGAATGGGAAGCGTCTCCGTTACCCTAACGGAACCGTGTGGACGTACCGTAACTCTTCTCATTAACGGTGAATACAAACCCTTTGTGAATTTAAATCTATTTTAAAACACAGAATGAAGTTCAGTTTGATCAAAAGAAAATAATATTTTCAGTTTTTACAAAACACAAGTTTCTGTTTTACATAAAAGAGAATTATTTCACTAAAACAAGGATTCAAAAATATACTTTTAAATCTCTTTTGTTTTGATCAGAGTTTCAGATTATAGGGTTAGTCATGTTGGAACATTGACTATTAAATGTTTCTCAGCTTTATTTGACTGCATCTGGTCCGAGGTCTTTTGTTCTGAAAGGACCTGTGGAGGACCTGTGGAGGACCTGTGGAGGACCTGTGGAGGACTCACGATCTCCAGATCAGGAACCCATAAGACCCGGGTCATAAATAAGAAGTCTCAGTGATTCCCATCCCTGATGATGAAGATGAAGAGGAGTTCTGCAGGTCTTCAGGAGATCTGCAGGAAGCTCACAGGAAGCTGGAAGCTAACATAATAAAAGCCTCTCTGGAGGAGGAAACGGAATGAGGTCCAGGTGATAGACCCCCCCGTCCTGCAGGCTGACATGTCACCAGTCTCCGTCATGTGATCATAACAATAAAGATGTGAGGCTCCTGGGAGTCAGTGGGAGTCAACGGGAGTAAAAACAGGAGAAGAAGAAGAAACATTCTCCGTCTGCGGATCAGTCAGTCGTCAGCCTGGGAGCGTGCACGAGGGCCACGTGCACGAGGATCACAGGAAGCACTGCAGGCCTTTGGGATGCACGTTATCCTGAGGGTGAGGTGTCTCCCCTCTGGAGGTGTGGCTCTCAGAGTCTGCAGTAACATGGGGCCCCCGATGCCCAGTGGCCCCCTGGTGGCCCTGAGACCCTGGATGCCCCCCTGGTGGTTCTGTGGCCCCCCTGGGTTATTGCTGGTTGTGGCCCCCCTCACAGCCGGCCCTGCTTCAGCCTCTCGATGTGGTGACACAGCTTCAGCGCGGGGCCCAGCTTCAGACCCATGTACTTCATGATCATGTCGCTGCGCAGCAGCAGCAGGGCCCGGCCGTCGATCTCCTGAAACATAAGAACTAGATTAGATCAATTCAGATCAGACGGAAGAAGGCTGTGCTCGATGGTTCTGTGTTCCTACAACCCGGGGTTCACATTCAACCACTCAGAGCCTCCTGAGAGTCAGAGGCTCTTTAGAACCAACATGCAGACACTCAGAGCCTCCTGAGAGTCTTTTATGGCGCGTTTCCACTGCAGGCCTCGCTCGGCCTCGCTCGGTTTGGTTAGGCCTCATTAGGCCCGGCTCACTTTAATGCTGCGCTTCCATTACAGTTTAGGAACTGGGATAGTTACTATAGTAACGCAGTGTAGGCGGAGCCGTGACGTCATCTTCAATGAGAGCCCCAGAAAAACAACACAGCCGTTAGCTGTTAGCACTTAGAGCTCACAGCTCTTCATATCTGTTCAGAAACTAGACACAAGTGAAACAAGTACAAACCACAGACTGTCTGTGTCATGGAGAATACAGTCGCTGGTTTATTTATGTCTGTAGGCCGTTGCTGTGAGTGTGGACGGTCGGAGCATATATAACGTTAGCTTAGCCGATCTCCATTCAGAAAACACACATTTTAAAAGGTGTTTCTCTGCCGTCTGTCTGCAGACTTGTCAAAGCGTTAACTCATGGTTTTTACTAACCGGTATCAGTATGTTGTTACTTCGGCATCATTTAGAAACGTGTATTACAATTAAATCACGGTCAGATATGTTCATCTTGTTGTAGCTGTAGCTCCCTTGTCAGCGATTCTCTCTCTAGTTTAGCATACTCAGCCCGACTCAGCCTGGTTGTTCCTGGCCCTAGAACCACGATTTTATGGGGCCAGAAAAATTGTGAATTAGGACCCGCTAGCCGGTACCAGGCCAAGTGGAAACGCAACCAAAAACGGGCCCCGCACGGCTCGGCACGCTTAAAGCGAGCTCCCCGCTGCAGTGGAAACGCGCCATTATTGTGAAAGGAACTCATGTTATTGTGAAAGGAACTCATGTTATTGTGAAAGGAACTCACGTGTTTCCTGAAGAGCTCGGCGTGGGGGGCTAACGCTGCCGGGTCGGCCTCCCTCACAAACTGCATCACCTCCTCGATGCTCCAGCAGGACGGATTCCTGCCGGGACCCTCAGAGACCCCCCCCACCTCGGGCCCCGTGGTGGAGCTGGCTGCTGGAGAACACACTGTGCATTAGAGGAGCTCAAAGTAACATCTGGAGCTATATACTGATAAGAGTCCCGATGCTCAGTGTACCCAAAGGAAGGACACACACACACACACACACACACACACACACACACACACACACACACACACACACACACACACACACACACACACACACACACAGCTGTTCAGAGGAATCCACTGCTCACTGATTGGTTAATGAGCAGGGCTGCTGTAAGAGCCATTTAGGCCTATTATTCATGGTAATTATGGATGTGTTGATGACCCAATTGCTGAATAACTATGAATTATAATTATACAGTTTCTGTAACGTCTTGTTTTGCTTATGGACTGCTCTAGTTTTATGTTATTATTTATAGAAAGCAGAATGCTCTTGAGCATACATGACACAGCAGGAAGCCTAGAGAGGAAGTCTGAAAAGGTTCAGAGTCGACAGTGAGCCGCCAGCTGATCAATTGAATGGAGTAAACACGTGAATGGAACGATGCAAGGTATTTGAGCCTACTAGGGCAGGCGCCATCTTACCTTAAAGAACTCATTATACCCTACTGTCCTACTAGGGCATTGCGTTCCAAGAATGCAGGGTTGTTGGTTGTTCCTAGAGTCTCTAAAAGTACAATGGGAGCCAGAGCCTTTTCTTATCAAGCTCCACATTTGTGGAATCAGCTTCCAGTTTGTGTTCGGGCGGCAGACACCCTATCCGTTTTTAAGAGTGCGCTTAAGACCTTCCTTTTTGATAAAGCTTATAGTTAGGGCTGATTAGATTCAAGGCAAGGCCATTTTATTTATATAGCACTTTTCAGCACGTGGCGATTCAAAGTGCTTTACAGATTAAAAGCAAAAGACATTGAAGAACAAATACAGCATAAATACATTATTAAAAAGGCATTTAAAAACAGGCATAAAAAGATAATGAAATTAATAAAATAAATAAACACAGCAGGTCCAGAATACATGACTGAAAGGTATACTGTAGAGTGAGTATGGGCAGCTCAATTAAAAGCAGCAGCAAATAGGTGCGTTGTCAGTCTGGATTTCAAAATAGGAATTGTTTCAGCGGACGTGCACGATGTGGGCAGTTTGTTCCAGATTGTTGGGGCATAATGACTAAAAGCTGCTTTTCCATGTTTAGCTGTTATTCTCGGAACAGAGAGCAGACCCCACCCAGAGGACCTGAGACTCCTGGATGCTTCATAGTGATGCAGGAGGTCGTCTATATACCTCGGTCCTAAGCCATTTAGAGATTTAAAAACTAGCAGTAGTATTTTAAAACCTATTCTTTGGCAGACTGGAAGCCAGTGTAATTCAGCCCCTAGTTTTGCTGCTATAGGCTTAGACTGTCGAGGGGACACCTTACTTCTTCCTTCTCTCTGTCTGTACCTGTGTACTCTCATGTTCCGAATAACCCAGCTTCCCCAAATGTCTTTTTGGTGATCCTGAGTCCTGGGTTGCGTTCCGATAATCCAAAAATCAGCTACTAACGTCTATCCCTATCGTCTCCTCCTTTCCTCTGAGTGAAAGGTCACGGGGTTAAGGGATAGTGGATAGGAGAATTCAAAAGGACTTAGGAGAAGAGACTGCGGTGCTTTAGAGAATCGACTGCACTTCACTATCCAACGTGTTTATGATGCGCCAGCGGACGTCCTGAATGTGCGTCTGCTGCTGTGGGGAAACTATGGAAACTACAGTTTTCTATACAGCGGACTACAAACATGGATGTTCAATAAGAAGGAGGGACTCCTGTAAACTCATCTAGAGACTCTGTGCTCTGATGCTGTTGCTTTAGGCTTTATGAACGTGGACAACAGAGAAACAGATTCTTCAGGACCAAAGTTGGAATAGAAATAAAAAAGGAAAGTGAAACTTCTGCTCGTCGCCCTCTCCCTCCGGTCCACATTAATACAAATGATCCCAATACGTATGATTGATGAAAAGATCAATCAATACAGATGTATTTATTATAAACGTTAGTCCTTAACATCTATCACTGTGTATATCACCATTCAAACATCTTTTAAAAGTTGAACAAACTCCACACAGCTCAGTAAAGACTGTGAGATGTTGACTTTATTTGATCATTTCAGTAAAAACTAACGTTCATATTTCTCTCTTTGATTATAATACTGATGAACGTTCAGAACAAAGCACTTTGGCAACTTCCCACATACGTTTTAAAAAGCTTAATAAGCACCGTAACTTTCATGATATCATTTCTCCGTCATAATCCGTTGTTTCCGTGAACGGCCGACTGTTGAGTGACGGCAAATGCTGCGGCTGCAATGCATTGTGGGGCAGCATTTTCTCCTCTCCTCTCGGTGAGGGAGGTCCAGTGGTTCCTAAGCTAAAGGAGGTTAGAAAGGAAGCTTGAAAGCTCCTTTCCTATCATCTAGAGAATCAGCTCTTATCATGGCTGCCACTGAGGGACTTCCGGGTCATTTCACTCCGTTCGGAAGGTTCCTGAGCTAAATAGACTATTCGACTGCAGCCCTAGACTTCGAGTCGTGGCTGAACCTGTCTCTGCGGTCCTGCCTTGGGTCTCGTCATGCTGCTTCCCTGATGGCTTCCTCAGGATTGTAGCTGACATCCTCGTGGATTCATCTTCTTATTACAGACACATGCATTTCCTAACATTCGGTCTATATGCTGTAAAATGTATTATCTCTTCAATCTACACACGGCATCTATTGCACGTCTGTCCGTCCTGGGAGAGGGATCCCTCCTCTGTTGCTCTGTCTGAGGTTTCTCCCATGTTCCCCTTAAACTGTGGGGTTTCTCTGGAAGTGTTTCCTTGTACGATGTGAGGGTCTAAGGACAGAGGGTCTGAGGACAGAGGGTCTAAGGACAGAGGGTCTGAGGACAGAGGGTGTCGTATTGTGATTACATGTTACTTGTGAGTCGCTTTTATTCAAAGCGACTCACATACTCAATACAGTGGGCAATCCCCACAGGAGCACTTTGGGGTGAAGTGTCTCAGGGACACAACGACCTGTGCTCCCCTGATCCCAACACCAACGCACTAGTCCACTGCACCACACGCCTCCGTGTATTGTCATACTGATATTCTGTACAAACTGTGAAGTCCACTGAGACAAATGTAACATTTGTGATATTGGGCTATAAATAAACATTGATTGATTGATTTGGATTTCTTTAAGTTTACGTGAGTCAATACTTGAATTCGCCTCATAGGCTAAGTGGACTTTGAACATTCTATTATGCAAACTCGGCCACTACAGCTGCTAACTAGCTAACAGCGGCGAGGGTCACTTCCTGTGAGGTCACTTCCTGTGAGGATCTACCCCTGACCCCCCCACCCTGACACATTAGTGGTTTATATATCACATGCGTACCTTCCACCTGTCGGAGGGGCTGCTTGGCCCCCGGCTCTGAGTGGGGGGAGGCGAGGCGTCGGGGGGTGCTGCCGGGGTGGGGGGGGCGGGGGGTGACGGAGGCAGAGTCCATGAAGCGCTGATCCTTCATCAGAGTGCTGTCCTCATGTGTCTCTGCTGGGGGGGGACATTCAAATGATTCATATTTCAATACTCTGTGATAGTCTCTGATAGTCTCTTATAGTGTCTGATAGTCTCTTATAGTCTCTGATAGTCTCTGATAGTCTCTGATAGTCTCTTATAGTCTCTTATAGTGTCTGATAGTCTCTTATAGTCTCTGATAGTCTCTGATAGTCTCTTATAGTGTCTGATAGTCTCTGATAGTGTCTGATAGTCTCTGATAGTCTCTGATAGTCTCTTATAGTCTCTTATAGTGTCTGATAGTCTCTTATAGTCTCTGATAGTCTCTGATAGTGTCTGATAGTCTCTGATAGTCTCTGATAGTCTCTTATAGTCTCTTATAGTCTCTTATAGTCTCTGATAGTGTCTGATAGTCTCTGATAGTCTCTGATAGTATCTTTTAGTCTCTTATAGTGTATGATAGTCTCTTATAGTCTCTGATAGTCTCTGATAGTCTCTGATAGTGTCTGATAGTCTCTGATAGTCTCTTATAGTCTCTTATAGTGTCTGATAGTCTCTTATAGTCTCTGATAGTCTCTGATAGTCTCTGATAGTCTCTTATAGTGTCTGATAGTCTCTGATAGTCTCTGATAGTGTCTGATAGTCTCTGATAGTCTCTGATAGTCTCTTATAGTCTCTTATAGTGTCTGATAGTCTCTTATAGTCTCTGATAGTCTCTGATAGTCTCTGATAGTCTCTGAAAGTGTCTGATAGTCTCTGATAGTCTCTGATAGTCTCTGATAGTCTCTTATAGTGTCTGATAGTCTCTTATAGTCTCTGATAGTCTCTGATAGTCTCTTATAGTGTCTGATAGTGTCTGATAGTCTCTGATAGTCTCTGATAGTGTCTGATAGTCTCTGATAGTCTCTGATAGTCTCTTATAGTCTCTTATAGTGTCTGATATTCTCTTATAGTCTCTGATAGTCTCTGATAGTCTCTGATAGTGTCTGATAGTCTCTGATAGTCTCTTATAGTCTCTTATAGTCTCTGATAGTCTCTGATAGTCTCTGATAGTCTCTTATAGTGTCTGATAGTCTCTGATAGTGTCTGATAGTCTCTTATAGTATCTTATAGTGTCTGATAGTCTCTGATAGTCTCTTATAATGTCTGATAGTCTCTGATAGTGTCTGATAGTCTCTGATAGTCTCTTATAGTGTCTGATAGTCTCTAATAGTGTCTGATAGTCTCTTATAGTGTCTGATAGTCTCTGATAGTGTCTGATAGTCTCTGATAGTCTCTTATAGTGTCTGATAGTCTCTGATAGTCTCTGATAGTGTCTGATAGTCTCTGATAGTCACTGATAGTCTCTGATAGTCTCTTATAGTGTCTGATAGTCTCTTATAGTCTCTGATAGTCTCTGATAGTCTCTAATAGTGTCTGATAGTCTCTTATAGTCTCTGATATTCTCTGATAGTCTCTGATAGTGTCTGATAGTCTCTTATAGTCTCTTATAGTGTCTGATAGTCTCTTATAGTCTCTGATAGTCTCTGATAGTCTCTGATAGTCTCTTATAGTGTCTGATAGTCTCTGATAGTGTCTGATAGTCTCTTATAGTATCTTATAGTGTCTGATAGTCTCTGATAGTCTCTTATAGTGTCTGATAGTCTCTAATAGTGTCTGATAGTCTCTTATAGTCTCTTATAGTGTCTGATAGTCTCTTATAGTGTCTGATAGTCTCTTATAGTCTCTAATAGTGTCTGATAGTCTCTAATAGTGTCTGATAGTCTCTTATAGTGTCTGATAGTCTCTTATAGTCTCTGATAGTCTCTGATAGTCTCTTATAGTGTCTGATAGTCTCTGATAGTGTCTGATAGTCTCTTATAGTGTCTTATAGTCCTCTATAGTCTCTAATAGTCGTCTGATAGTCTCTTATAGTGTCTGATAGTCTCTTATAGTTTCTGATAGTCTCTTATAGTCTCCTAATAGTGCTCTGATAGTCTCTTATAGTCTCTTATAGTGTCTGATAGTCTCTGATAGTGTCTGATAGTCTCTTATAGTGTCTGATCGTCTCTTATAGTCTCTGATAGTCTCTGATAGTCTCTATAGTGTCTGATAGTCTCTATATTGTCTGATAGTCTCTGATAGTCTCTTATAGTGTCTGATAGTCTCTTATAGTCTCTGATAGTCGTCTGATAGTCTCTTATAGTGTCTGATAGTCTCTAATAGTGTCTGATAGTCTCTTATAGTCTCTTATAGTGTCTGATAGTCGTCTTATAGTCTCTGATAGTCTCTTATAGTCTCTGATAGTGTCTGATAGTCTCTACTAGTGTCTGATAGTCTCTTAATAGTGTCTGATAGTCTCTTATAGTCTCTTATAGTTCTGATAGTCTCTGATAGTCTCTTATAGTGTCTGATAGTCTCTATAGTGTCTGATAGTCTCTGATAGTCTCTTAATAAGTGTCTGATAGTCTCTTAATAGTGTCTGATAGTCTCTTATAGTGTCTGATAGTCTCTTATAGTCTCTGATAGTCCTCTGATAGTCTCTTATAGTGTCTGATAGTCTCTTATAGTGTCTGATAGTCTCTGATAGTCTCTGATAGTGTCTGATAGTCTCTTATAGTGTCTGATAGTCTCTTATAGTGTCTGATAGTCTCTTATAGTGTCTGATAGTCTCTGATAGTGTCTGATAGTCTCTTATAGTGTCTGATAGTCTCTTATAGTGTCTGATAGTCTCTGATAGTGTCTGATAGTCTCTTATAGTGTCTGATAGTCCTTATAGTTCTATAGTGTCTGATAGTCTCTTATAGTGTCTGATAGTCTCTGATAGTCTCTTATAGTGTCTGATAGTCTCTTATAGTGTCTGATAGTCTCTTATAGTCTCTGATAGTGCTCTGATAGTCTCTATAGTGTCTGATAGTCTCTGATAGTGTCTGATAGTCTCTATAGTGTCTGATAGTCTCTTATAGTCTCTGATAGTGTCTGATAGTCTCTTATAGTGTCTGATAGTCTCTGATAGTGTCTGATAGTCTCTAATAGTGTCTGATAGTCTCTTATAGTGTCTGATAGTCTCTTATAGTCTCTGATAGTCTCTGATAGTCTCTTATAGTGTCTGATAGTCTCTTATAGTCTCTGATAGCCTCTAATAGTGTCTGATAGTCTCTTATAGTCTCTGATAGTCTCTTATAGTGTCTGATAGTCTCTGATAGTGTCTGATAGTCTCTTATAGTGTCTGATAGTCTCTTATAGTCTCTGATAGTCTCTTATAGTGTCTGATAGTGTCTGATAGTCTCTAATAGTGTCTGATAGTCTCTGATAGTGTCTGATAGTCTCTTATAGTGTCTGATAGTCTCTTATAGTGTCTGATAGTCTCTGATAGTCTCTAATAGTGTCTGATAGTCTCTTATAGTGTCTGATAGTCTCTTATAGTCTCTTATAGTGTCTGATAGTCTCTTGATAGTCTCTTATAGTGTCTGATAGTCTCTATAGTGTCTGATAGTCTCTTATAGTGTCTGATAGTCTCTGATAGTCTCTATAGTCTTCTGATAGTGTCTGATAGTCTCTTATAGTGTCTGATAGTCTCTATAGTGTCTGATAGTCTCTTATAGTGTCTGATAGTCTCTGATAGTCTCTAATAGTCTTATAGTGTCTGATAGTCTCTGATAGTGTCTGATAGTCTCTTATAGTGTCTGATAGTCTCTTATAGTCTCTGATAGTCTCTGATAGTCTCTTATAGTCTCTGATAGTCTCTGATAGTGTCTGATAGTCTCTGATAGTCTCCTGATAGTGCTCTGATAGTCTCTTATAGTGTCTGATAGTCTCTTATAGTCTCTGATAGTCTCTAATAGTGTCTACTAGTGTCTGATAGTCTCTATAGTCTCTGATAGTCTCTTATAGTGTCTGATAGTCTCTGATAGTCTCTGATAGTCTCTTATAGTGTCTGATAGTCTCTTATAGTCTCTAATAGTGTCTGATAGTCTCTGATAGTCTCTGATAGTCTCTTATAGTGTCTGATAGTCTCTGATAGTGTCTGATAGTCTCTTATAGTATCTTATAGTGTCTGATAGTCTCTGATAGTCTCTTATAGTGTCTGATAGTCTCTAATAGTGTCTGATAGTCTCTTATAGTCTCTGATAGTCTCTTATAGTGTCTGATAGTCTCTTATAGTCTCTAATAGTGTCTGATAGTCTCTAATAGTGTCTGATAGTCTCTTATAGTGTCTGATAGTCTCTTATAGTCTCTGATAGTCTCTGATAGTCTCTTATAGTGTCTGATAGTCTCTGATAGTGTCTGATAGTCTCTGATAGTCTCTTATAGTGTCTGATAGTCTCTTATAGTCTCTGATAGTCTCTTATAGTGTCTGATAGTCTCTTATAGTCTCTGATAGCCTCTAATAGTGTCTGATAGTCTCTTATAGTCTCTGATAGTCTCTTATAGTGTCTGATAGTCTCTGATAGTGTCTGATAGTCTCTTATAGTGTCTGATAGTCTCTTATAGTCTCTGATAGTCTCTTATAGTGTCTGATAGTGTCTGATAGTCTCTAATAGTGTCTGATAGTCTCTGATAGTGTCTGATAGTCTCTTATAGTGTCTGATAGTCTCTTATAGTGTCTGATAGTCTCTGATAGTCTCTAATAGTGTCTGATAGTCTCTTATAGTGTCTGATAGTCTCTTATAGTCTCTATAGTGTCTGATAGTCTCTAATAGTGTCTGATAGTCTCTAATAGTGTCTGATAGTCTCTTATAGTGTCTGATAGTCTCTTATAGTGTCTGATAGTCTCTTATAGTGTCTGATAGTCTCTAATAGTGTCTGATAGTCTCTGATAGTGTCTGATAGTCTCTTATAGTGTCTGATAGTCTCTGATAGTCTCTAATAGTGTCTGATAGTCTCTTATAGTGTCTGATAGTGTCTGATAGTCTCTTATAGTGTCTGATAGTCTCTTATAGTGTCTGATAGTCTCTTATAGTCTCTTATAGTGGCTGATAGTCTCTAATAGTGTCTGATAGTCTCTGATAGTGTCTGATAGTCTCTTATAGTCTCTGATAGTGTCTGATAGTCTCTTATAGTCTCTGATAGTCTCTAATAGTGTCTGATAGTCTCTATAGTCTCTGATAGTCTCTTATAGTGTCTGATAGTGTCTGATAGTCTCTGATAGTCTCTGATAGTGTCTCTAATAGTGTCTGATAGTCTCTATAGTGTCTGATAGTCTCTGTATAGTGTCTGATAGTCTCTATAGTGTCTGATAGTCTCTATAGTGTCTATAGTGTCTGATAGTCTCTTAATAGTGTCTGATAGTCTCATGGATAAGGCTCTGATAGTCTCTGATAGTGTCTGATAGTCTCTAATAGTGTCTGATAGTTCTCTATAGTGTCTGATAGTCTCTATAGTCTCTGTATAGTCTCTTATAGTGTCTGATAGTCTCTTATAGTGTCTGATAGTCTCTATAGTGTCTGATAGTCTCTTAATAGTGTCTGATAGTCTCATATAGTGTCTGATAGTCCTCTTATAGTCTCTTATAGTGTCTGATAGTCTCTTATAGTGTCTGAGAGTCTCTGATAGTGTCTGATAGTCTCTTATAGTGTCTGATAGTCTCTTATAGTGTCTGATAGTCTCTTATAGTGTCTGATAGGCTCTAATAGTGTCTGATAGTCTCTGATAGTGTCTGATAGTCTCTTATAGTGTCTGATAGTCTCTGATAGTCTCTAATAGTGTCTGATAGTCTCTTATAGTGTCTGATAGTGTCTGATAGTC
Source organism: Pogonophryne albipinna (assembly GCA_028583405.1). Lineage (NCBI taxonomy): Eukaryota > Metazoa > Chordata > Actinopteri > Perciformes > Artedidraconidae > Pogonophryne > Pogonophryne albipinna. Next base: position 4,023,859 of record JAPTMU010000024.1, on the reverse strand, counting down.
TCTTATAGTGTCTGATAGTCTCTTATAGTGTCTGATAGTCTCTTATAGTCTCTTATAGTGGCTGATAGTCTCTAATAGTGTCTGATAGTCTCTGATAGTGTCTGATAGTCTCTTATAGTCTCTGATAGTGTCTGATAGTCTCTTATAGTCTCTGATAGTCTCTAATAGTGTCTGATAGTCTCTTATAGTCTCTGATAGTCTCTTATAGTGTCTGATAGTGTCTGATAGTCTCTGATAGTCTCTTATAGTGTCTGATAGTGTCTGATAGTCTCTAATAGTGTCTGATAGTATCTGATAGTGTCTGATAGTCTCTTATAGTGTCTGATAGTCTCTGATAGTGTCTGATAGTCTCTAATAGTGTCTGATAGTCTCTGATAGTCTCTTATAGTGTCTGATAGTCTCTTATAGTCTCTTATAGTGTCTGATAGTCTCTAATAGTGTCTGATAGTCTCTGATAGTGTCTGATAGTCTCTGATAGTGTCTGATAGTCTCTTATAGTCTCTTATAGTGTCTGATAGTCTCTTATAGTGTCTGATAGTCTCTGATAGTCTCTTATAGTGTCTGATAGTCTCTTATAGTCTCTGATAGTGTCTGATAGTCTCTTATAGTCTCTTATAGTGTCTGATAGTCTCTAATAGTGTCTGAGAGTCTCTGATAGTGTCTGATAGTCTCTTATAGTGTCTGATAGTCTCTTATAGTGTCTGATAGTCTCTGATAGTGTCTGATAGTCTCTTATAGTGTCTGATAGGCTCTAATAGTGTCTGATAGTCTCTGATAGTGTCTGATAGTCTCTTATAGTGTCTGATAGTCTCTGATAGTCTCTAATAGTGTCTGATAGTCTCTTATAGTGTCTGATAGTGTCTGATAGTCTCTTATAGTGTCTGATAGTCTCTTATAGTGTCTGATAGTCTCTTATAGTCTCTTATAGTGGCTGATAGTCTCTAATAGTGTCTGATAGTCTCTGATAGTGTCTGATAGTCTCTTATAGTCTCTGATAGTGTCTGATAGTCTCTTATAGTCTCTGATAGTCTCTAATAGTGTCTGATAGTCTCTTATAGTCTCTGATAGTCTCTTATAGTGTCTGATAGTGTCTGATAGTCTCTGATAGTCTCTTATAGTGTCTGATAGTGTCTGATAGTCTCTAATAGTGTCTGATAGTCTCTGATAGTGTCTGATAGTCTCTTATAGTCTCTGATAGTGTCTGATAGTCTCTTATAGTCTCTGATAGTCTCTAATAGTGTCTGATAGTCTCTTATAGTCTCTGATAGTCTCTTATAGTGTCTGATAGTCTCTGATAGTGTCTGATAGTCTCTAATAGTGTCTGATAGTCTCTGATAGTCTCTTATAGTGTCTGATAGTCTCTTATAGTCTCTTATAGTGTCTGATAGTCTCTAATAGTGTCTGATAGTCTCTGATAGTGTCTGATAGTCTCTGATAGTGTCTGATAGTCTCTTATAGTCTCTTATAGTGTCTGATAGTCTCTTATAGTGTCTGATAGTCTCTGATAGTCTCTTATAGTGTCTGATAGTCTCTTATAGTCTCTGATAGTGTCTGATAGTCTCTTATAGTCTCTTATAGTGTCTGATAGTCTCTAATAGTGTCTGAGAGTCTCTGATAGTGTCTGATAGTCTCTTATAGTGTCTGATAGTCTCTTATAGTGTCTGATAGTCTCTGATAGTGTCTGATAGTCTCTTATAGTGTCTGATAGGCTCTAATAGTGTCTGATAGTCTCTGATAGTGTCTGATAGTCTCTTATAGTGTCTGATAGTCTCTGATAGTCTCTAATAGTGTCTGATAGTCTCTTATAGTGTCTGATAGTGTCTGATAGTCTCTTATAGTGTCTGATAGTCTCTTATAGTGTCTGATAGTCTCTTATAGTCTCTTATAGTGGCTGATAGTCTCTAATAGTGTCTGATAGTCTCTGATAGTGTCTGATAGTCTCTTATAGTCTCTGATAGTGTCTGATAGTCTCTTATAGTCTCTGATAGTCTCTAATAGTGTCTGATAGTCTCTTATAGTCTCTGATAGTCTCTTATAGTGTCTGATAGTGTCTGATAGTCTCTGATAGTCTCTTATAGTGTCTGATAGTGTCTGATAGTCTCTAATAGTGTCTGATAGTATCTGATAGTGTCTGATAGTCTCTTATAGTGTCTGATAGTCTCTGATAGTGTCTGATAGTCTCTAATAGTGTCTGATAGTCTCTGATAGTCTCTTATAGTGTCTGATAGTGTCTGATAGTCTCTAATAGTGTCTGATAGTATCTGATAGTGTCTGATAGTCTCTAATAGTGTCTGATAGTCTCTTATAGTGTCTGATAGTCTCTTATAGTCTCTTATAGTCTCTTATAGTGTCTGATAGTCTCTTATAGTGTCTGATAGTCTCATATAGTGTCTGATAGTCTCTAATAGTCTCTAATAGTGTCTGATAGTCTCTTATAGTGTCTGATAGTCTCTTATAGTCTCTTATAGTGTCTGATAGTCTCTAATAGTGTCTGAGAGTCTCTGATAGTGTCTGATAGTCTCTTATAGTGTCTGATAGTCTCTTATAGTGTCTGATAGTCTCTGATAGTGTCTGATAGTCTCTTATAGTGTCTGATAGGCTCTAATAGTGTCTGATAGTCTCTGATAGTGTCTGATAGTCTCTTATAGTGTCTGATAGTCTCTGATAGTCTCTAATAGTGTCTGATAGTCTCTTATAGTGTCTGATAGTGTCTGATAGTCTCTTATAGTGTCTGATAGTCTCTTATAGTGTCTGATAGTCTCTTATAGTCTCTTATAGTGGCTGATAGTCTCTAATAGTGTCTGATAGTCTCTGATAGTGTCTGATAGTCTCTTATAGTCTCTGATAGTGTCTGATAGTCTCTTATAGTCTCTGATAGTCTCTAATAGTGTCTGATAGTCTCTTATAGTCTCTGATAGTCTCTTATAGTGTCTGATAGTGTCTGATAGTCTCTGATAGTCTCTTATAGTGTCTGATAGTGTCTGATAGTCTCTAATAGTGTCTGATAGTATCTGATAGTGTCTGATAGTCTCTTATAGTGTCTGATAGTCTCTGATAGTGTCTGATAGTCTCTAATAGTGTCTGATAGTCTCTGATAGTCTCTTATAGTGTCTGATAGTCTCTTATAGTCTCTTATAGTGTCTGATAGTCTCTAATAGTGTCTGATAGTCTCTGATAGTGTCTGATAGTCTCTGATAGTGTCTGATAGTCTCTTATAGTCTCTTATAGTGTCTGATAGTCTCTTATAGTGTCTGATAGTCTCTGATAGTCTCTTATAGTGTCTGATAGTCTCTTATAGTCTCTGATAGTGTCTGATAGTCTCTTATAGTCTCTTATAGTGTCTGATAGTCTCTTATAGTGTCTGATAGTCTCTGATAGTGTCTGATAGTGTCTGATAGTCTCTTATAGTGTCTGATAGTCTCTTATAGTCTCTGATAGTCTCTGATAGTCTCTAATAGTGTCTGATAGTCTCTTATAGTGTCTGATAGTCTCTTATAGTCTCTGATAGTCTCTTATAGTCTCTTATAGTGTCTGATAGTCTCTTATAGTCTCTTATAGTGTCTGATAGTCTCTAATAGTGTCTGATAGTCTCTTATAGTCTCTAATAGTGTCTGATAGTCTCTTATAGTGTCTGATAGTCTCTTATAGTCTCTTATAGTGTCTGATAGTCTCTAATAGTGTCTGATAGTCTCTGATAGTGTCTGATAGTCTCTAATAGTGTCTGATAGTCTCTTATAGTGTCTGATAGTCTCTTATAGTCTCTGATAGTCTCTAATAGTGTCTGATAGTCTCTTATAGTGTCTGATAGTCTCTTATAGTCTCTGATAGTCTCTAATAGTGTCTGATAGTCTCTTATAGTCTCTTATAGTGTCTGATAGTCTCTTATAGTCTCTGATAGTCTCTAATAGTGTCTGATAGTCTCTTATAGTGTCTGATAGTCTCTAATAGTGTCTGATAGTCTCTTATAGTGTCTGATAGTCTCTTATAGTCTCTTATAGTGTCTGATAGTCTCTTATAGTCTCTAATAGTGTCTGATAGTCTCTAATAGTGTCTGATAGTCTCTTATAGTGTCTGATAGTCTCTAATAGTGTCTGATAGTCTCTTATAGTCTCTTATAGTGTCTGATAGTCTCTTATAGTCTCTAATAGTGTCTGATAGTCTCTTATAGTGTCTGATAGTCTCTTATAGTGTCTGATAGTCTCTTATAGTGTCTGATAGTCTCTAATTGTGTCTTATAGTCTCTTATAGTGTCTGATAGTCTCTTATAGTGTCTGATAGTCTCTAATAGTGTCTTATAGTCTCTTATA